>SNQJ01S0145959.1:52335-68962 GCA_010110895.2 Picea sitchensis
CAGTCTTATACTGAAACTATTCATAATTGCACAAACCATGAGCATACATGTCAGAATATTTAATTCAAAATACAAGATAAACACTTATCAGAAAAACACCAGGTTTGATGCAACTACTGAGAGGGGTGCTCATTTCCACCCAACCATAGGCTCAATGATTATGAATGGATTTACCACTAGCCACCCCCGAGCTTAGACCACGATGTTATGAGACTAAGTCTCTTGTTCGTTAGAAGTCAAGAACGAAGGTTACTCTCCTTCTTCTCTACTCATCAATCACTTTGTATATTTTCCAGAGTCCTTCTGATTTCTCCCCTCTTGCGATCTCTATCGTGACTGCCCCCTTCCACACCTCTTTCCTGCCTCTTTTTGTTTTCCGACGAGGTTGCGTGTGGCACAAAACTTCCTCGTAGTGGTCAGGCCTGAGGACTCTACGAATGGGCAGTTCACCCCCATCCCTCATTAATTCATGAGGATCCCTTTACCTACCTACCTGGCGATTCATTTAATTCGGGGCCAGCGAGCCACTTTTGGTTCTTCGGGCCAGTGAAGACCAAATACGGTGTTGGATCGGTAGAAGTTAATGCCATCATTCCAGGTGCCTTCCACCACCTTTCTTCAGCCATCGTGGCCTCTTTTTCAGCACATCCCCCTCTCAGCAGTCTTGCAACATATATTCATATTATTATTTACATTCATCGACCTTTTACACAAGGTCCATTCAAATCACACATTCACATCTTTGAGTTTTCCACAGTTTTTGGCCAGTATAGTTATTTTTACAGTCTGGGGGAAACAGGGTGTTACAGTATCCTAGTTCATAAATCCATAGTACCTTTAGGTCAAGATCGGTCTTGACCATTACACCTAGAATTCCTCCTCCTGTTGAGCATAGCGAGGGATGGAGGCCACTCTCCTCCTCCCACGAGAACTATGGAAGATTAGTTTCGTATCAACCAAGCAAGGGAGGCTGTGGTGATTTCTCACTCAATCACTTTATTATTCTACAACTTTGTTTACTAGCTTGACTAGAAAAAACCCTGTCCAAAAATTCTTGTACGCAGAAAAAAAAATTGTTTCCTAGTCCACTTGAAACCCGAGAGTTGCGCATGCTCACCAAACTCATTCCTCTGATCATGAGGATTTATACACTTATACTATGTTTAAAACTTCATTAAAGCAGTAATCATTACTGCTACAGATCCTCTCCATCCGTTCACATTGTTATTTTAGTTTAAATATGAGTGCTTTTCAGCATAATCCCATTCCTCTAGGATCGGCTACCAGTTCCCAAGAAATGCTAGGATTCTTTTGTCACAAAATAACATGATTCAATATCGTTGGGTAAAAATCCCAATTGTATTTTAAATCTGGATCCTTCTACTCAAGGAACTTATGAAGATTATTTATGTTTGGCAGTAACATTCTCCACAAGCTCATCTTGGCCTTGTTAACTAAATCTTATGACTATACAACAATGCGTACAATTGCACAGTGAAGTAAACTTCTTCATTTGAGAACATTAGCCACATACACTACCAATTTCCAAAACATCTATCAATAGTAAATGTTCTCATTCCTCTCTTCGGTAGGGGTTTTCTACGCCTCTTAGGAATTTTGTAAGATAGGGTGTTACCCCTTAAATTCCTCAATAAATATTTTCATACGACTCGTTCATGAGACCAAGCAGACCAAGTGTTGTAACCATGCTCTGATACCAATTTGTAACACACCCATGGTGGGACATCAAATTTTCATTCTTCTTAAGAAAATCAAAACCCCCATTTGGGGTCTCTATTCCATTCTGCTCTTCCATAACTCTCCAGCCACAGTCTCCATGCTCTGAACCGAGCTTAGAGCTGGAATATATCCTCTCCCTAGCTCCTCGGGTTCTTCCATCCATCTATACTCGCATATGACTACAGGCTATGACCCGATGCCAAGACAACAGGCACCAAAACAAATGTCGTGTGAATCTTTCGGAGTTGCAGATATATGAAATTCACAATCCGACAACGCATGTCATCAGAAATTTTGACGACCCTGATTCACTTCGGGAATTCGACGTTCATGAGTTTCAAACATTCGTACACCTTTTTCCTCCGAAGTACTCTATACCCAGAATTACATACCGAGTGCCACACGCCCCTCATGATCGATGATTAGAATCTTCTTTGGGACTTCGACGTTTGGGAGTCCTGAGCACTTCAACTATTTTTTTCCTCCGAAGTACTCCATACCCGAAGTTCCAAATCAGGTTCCACGCGTCCATTTAAATCAACGACTCATATCCATTTTGGGAATTTGGCGTTCGGGAGTCCCGGATGCTCACACCACCTTTTCTCCTGGAGTGTTTTCTTTCAAAGTTAAGGATCGTTCGCCACGCGTCCCTCTTATTCAAAGGTGGGGATCCACTTTAGGCATCCCTCTACTCTGCGTTTCTTTCTCCCCACTTATGAAGTACATGATCTATTGATGCGTGTCTCCCGCAGATTGACGACTATAAATTACTTCGTCTCTTCGGGCTTTGGGAATTTCAACCTCTCCCCACTCTCTTTCTCTCAGAGTGATTTCACCCGAAGTCGACAATATGTCGACGTGTGTCTCTCTCAACTCGACAGTCACGATTTACTTCAGGAGTTCTCAACTCGTGTGACCCCACTTTCCTCCGAAGTGGCTATCTCCCGAAATGGAAGATCTACTGACACATATCCTTAGCTGACGGATGACTCAAATGAACTCCGGATCTCCGACCTTCAGGATTTCTTGTTCAACACATCCCCCTTTCTCCCGGAGTGTTTTCACCCGAAGTGCAGGATCTAGTGACACCTGTCCCTTTGGCTTCGACGACTCAGATCTGCTTCAGCTCTTCGACTCGTAATTTCCGTTCAAGGGTCCTTTGGATCCCAATGTGTGCCACTCTGAGAAGGACACTTGACAACCTCGTTACTCAACACATGGGCTCCCACAGGATCTCAACGTTGATACTCGCATTCCCATGATTGAATGGTCGTTAGGGATCCTGAAGGATCCCTAGATGCACAGTCCACATCAACTTCGGGAGTTTGGCGGTTCTGGTGATACCAAACCTCTGTCATCCCGAAGTGGTCAACGTCAAAATAACTATATTGTAGATCTGACGGTCCTGATAGTTCCTGGGCATCCTCAGATATACGACCCAGATTAAATTTGGGACTTCAGGGGTTTCACCTCCTGTGCAATGAATATGCTTGATTCACCAGGCCCACAAAGTACGAAGGGTTCTAAGGGTTAACACCTGCGTTATTTCTCCAGATTCGATGATCATGAAGAACTTCGGCTTCTCCCGAACTAATCCCATCCATTTGTATTCCAACGAAAGGATCTCTCCTTTCAAGAATTAAATCTCGCTATCCTTCCTAAGATTTTTTAGCTCTAAAAGGCTTAAGAGATTTGCGCTCTTTCTCTTGAACTTAACACTTAGAATAATTCTTCCGCGCTCCCATTGTGCTCATTCATCAACTCGAAAACTTAAGAGGTTCTCAGTCTCTGCCCACCTCCCAGAGAGCCTGTGCATATGTGTACTACCTCTCCTGAGCTTAACAGACTCCTTCCTTCAGAATGAATGGGAGTGTAGGCATGCACACGTAAGGTTATGCCCAAGGTCAACACATTCACATTTCATTCATTTTACTTGAGCCAGCACAGGGCTCGTGAATTTACGTGTACAGTCTAGAGAATTCATTATTTTATTAAGTACACAATTAGGAATAATTGAAGGGATATAGTATAACCATTAAGAAAACAAGTCCATTCCTGCAACATTTATAGGATATCCAACTTTAATTCATAGTTACTACTTAAATCCACAGGATATTAGATTACTTGTCTATTACATGTGGTAGCCAACTAACTGACTGTGGGTGTTCGTCCTTCCACCCAACCATAGGTTGAGAGACATTCATTCTTAGCGCTCTGGACACCCCCATGGCAAGCCATGATATCACCAGGGAATTTATGGCAATTTTCATCCATCCTTTCTCTTTCGCATCTTCTGCGAGGTTTATCAAATGCTTCATCAACATCAAGCTCATGACCTTCTGCTCAGGTCCCATTCTCTACATACTCCCCGAGATCTCTCTCTCTGTCTCATTTTTCTAATGTTTGCATGGATCTATCCCCTTACATGCACACCCTTCTCGGGAAGGTTCTTCCTTGTTCCATTCAGTTCCTTTTATCAGAAGGAAACTCGGGTCAGCCTAGTCTGCCAGACCCAGTGGTACTTCGAGATGACATTCTACAGCTAGACCATGCTTCCATTCATGGTGGTGGTTGATAATTCAACCATTGGTCCTTTCTTCATTAAATGATTTCTCTCCTTGGGATGTGTTGGCCCTGACCAAGTTTTGAGGAACACTTGGTCATATTTGACCATTTTTGGGACTTAGACAGCTTGTCAAAGATGGAGCGCAACACGAAGTGGAAATCATGGAATCTAGACCCCTTTTTGGGTTTTGGGGATAATGTAATGGGAAAGGGATGTCGGCACATGGGTTTACCCATGCTTAGGCCCACTTTTGCATGTATATATAGATGTCTAGGCCATATCGAGAAGTAGTGGATGATATATCTATGTGATGTAGGCTAAGTGCCAAGGGTTCAATCTATGTGATCAAGGATTTGTGCATTTTGTGTAAGACTTGTAGAGCCGAGTGCAAGTCTCTGTGAGAGACTGTAGAAGGCTTTGTGATGTAGTGCAAGGAAGAAGGATCTAGCGAGCTACGCAGATCTTCTGTCCTATGTGAAGAGGGATTTTGATGGCTCTGTGTTGTAACCTGATTAACTGAAGCTAATAAAGAAGAAGACTTTGTGGACGTAGCCCCAGGGTGGGGGTGAACCATGGTAAATGTGTGTGTTGTTCTCTGTTCCTTGACCTAATGTGTTCGTCTCTTCCTTTGCTAAGTGATTTGATGTGTTTAGATAGATCTATTTATTCTTTGTGCTTATGAGATATGAATGAATGTTAGATCTGGTATGTAAGATGCTTAGTGCTTGATCTGCTGAATCTAATCTATCTTGTTGTGGCTAAGTGTTGAATTATCTTAGATATAAGTACATACTTCGATGCTCTGTGCTATCTGCGAAGTATCATGAGGGTTGAATATTGATGAGTAATCTATGCTAGGTGATTGCTAAATGTTATAATCACAGATATGTGTCCCATCTAAGGTTGTAGACACCTGAGTCTTGCAACCACCCCTGCCTCTACCTCGTGTGAGACTTCATTTTCTTTGCAGGTGTTGCCAAAAGGGTCGGTAGTTAGGGCTTTGTTGGTGCGATGTCGTAGCATTGAGCCCTGGGTCTTCCCTTGTGCCAACAAATAGTTTCGTTGGCGGGACCTAAAACTGTGATTGCTAGGAACTGAGCAGAAGAAGCTTTGTGCAAAGATTCGTCTTGAAATTGTGAAAGATTTGTGCATGGATCTATGCCCTAGTGCATAGTGATCCACTTGATATGAAAATCTCTGTGCTGAAGAAGGAAGGACAGATCTAAAGGAAAGAAGTCATATCTGCAAGAAAAGAGGTTGATACTGAAGAAAAGAACTAAGATCTATAAGCTTTGTGCACTGATAAAGGTAAGAATAGTTAAAATTTCTTAGATCTGGAAGCTTTATGCCCTATAGAAGTAAAAGAAGTGAATTTTTTTGTTTCTAAAGTATGGATCTAGGTATGCTTGATAAATTTTGTCCTAGCTTGAAAACTAGGGCATTATTAGATGAAAGAACGTTTGATATGAATAGATCTGATAAGAATAATGAAAGATATGTTATACCTATGCATAGAAAGAATTTTTGGACTAACCAATGGATGCAAGATCCTAGAAAGAAATTTTTGCAGGCTAGCTATTATGACCCTAGCAAGCAGTACAAGAAAAGTTGGGGATCATTAAAGAGAAAGAGAGGATTAACTCTTTGTTACAGTTGCAGAATACCAAGACATCTTGCTAAGGAATGCCTTGGGAGAAACCCTAGTTGCCTTTGTTGTAAGGTTATGGACCATGAAGTAATGGATTTCCCTAGCATGATTACTAGACATGAAAAGCTGAATATGGAGCAAGCAAACCTTGAAGGAGATCAAGAGACTAAGATTATAGAAGAACCCCAGAAAGAATAAGAGATTATGTTACTAAAAATAAAAGAGACCCTGGATGAACATAAAGATGCCAGTTTGTCAGAGATCTTAAAAAAAAGGAGAAAATCGAAGTAATAATAGGAGACTTTGACATTTACTGTGCTCTGGATGAGGGAACACAGATGAACATTATGATAGAAAGTACTTGGGAAACCCTAGGAAGGTCTGCTATGGTTCCTTCACTAGGAAAAATAGGGTTGTTTAAAGGAAAAAATGGTAACCCTATGTGGCAGGATTACCCGGATAGGTATGAGTACCCATGGAGCTTCGACAGAGGAAGAATTCAAAGTTATTAAATTTATTGAGGACTATGCCCCATTTCCAGCTTTGTTAGGCAAGATCTAGATTGAAAAAAACCAGATCCGAAAAAAAGAAGAAAAGGAAGCCCTAGAACAAAAGAAGCAAGAACTCGTGGAATTTATGACTAGAAAGATCGCCTACTTGATGGAAGAACAAGAGAACAAATCTAAGCTATTGAACACCAGTGACTTGGATGTCGAAGCTATAAGAGCATTAGAGGAACCATAGAAGACTAACATATCTAATCCATATGATGGAGAAGTATTACCCTTAGATCTGAAGAAAGAATCTCAGCATTGCGAAGTGACTATGTCGAGAGAAGATAATAATCATAAAGGGAAAATGATGACCGAGAAAAATCTCACTGGGAAGAAGGCTAGGAAGCTAAGTAATAAGAGAGCCAAGATAGAAAAGTTACAGAAGGTTCCAGAGGAAACTTCGTAGAAGAAAAAATCACAAGAATTGAGCTTCGTCGAGATATCAGAACCGCGACATATGGCACTTCACTGTGAGAAAACAATATAGTCGTTGGACCATTATACCCGTTCGACTTCCGCCCCGAACAAGTAGAAAAGAATTAAAGGATGACCACCAGACCGTTGGACCATGCTATAACGGATGGATCAACGCTCATGGAAGCTTCATACCCATTACAAGCAGACCGTTGATGAATTTCCTATTTAGCTTGTCACGCCGTGCCCGAAGAACACTTTTTCCAACTGAAAAGTCGAAGCCCACAAAATTAGTGATTGTCTACAGTGATCATTGCAAGAAGATTGTTCATCCTAGTGCAGTATTTTGAGATCATCGTGACCTCAATTATCTTTCTCGAGTGCGTATGTCCGACAAGCTCACCGCACTTGAGGATTCCGTCACAAAGGTCCTTCTCGATTTAATGACTGAGAGAGTCATGTCGGAAAGAAGAATGTCCACTAGAGTCCAAGCATCATCGACGGGAGGAGTGAAAGCCTCCCCGTCGACTGCTCGAGCAGGAACATCTCGAGCCGGCGCAGAGAGAAGAACTAAGCTTAAGGATGATATAGCCAACATGAAGTTAGTGCCATCCATCCTACCAACTTACATACCCCCTCTAAGCGGTGAGATTAACAGGGACAATGTCCCTAGAGACTTTGAATACAACCTAGTCACTGCATATCTACCGAAAGGAGTACGCACCTACCACGCAGATCAAGACAATGTTACAGCGTTGAAGTTTTGCGACTTCAACCTGGGGGACCGTAAAGCTTACAACATGCTCACCTCGTATAAGTACTTGATGAGAACTAAGGGAAATGATTTTAAGCTCATCCCTCAGCAATGGACGATGAACCTCGCGCAGTCTACTTTGCTCAATGTTATGAAAATATCGCACTTCGACAGACACCAGGAGGTGAATGCTTGTGTAAAATTGTTGCTAGCAAGTTACCACAGAGGATACCTGTGGTTAGACTGTCGCATAATTGTTGATCCAACGCTAATCAATAGGATCATTGGGCTTAGCATGCAGGGCCCTGATCCCTATGAGTACTATCCTGGAAAGACCATAGAGCACGCTCTTGCGCATAAGATCAAAGAAGCCTATGGCGATGTTGAGAAAGGCGTGAGAGGCTACAAGGTAGCTTCTATTGAAAGTGGCACAGTGCGCCTAGCATGCCAACTGATCGCACGGAATTTGGTACGCAAGAATCGACCAACACAAGTATCTGTCTTTGTAGTTGACCTCGCAGGAAAGTGCACAGAGGGACTACAAATGAACTGGGCGAAGTACCTAGTGAATCAACTGGAGATTGACTATAGAGAAGCCTAGGATCAAAGGCATGAATTCCATTTTAGCTGGCTCCTGATATTGATCACTTTTGTTGCATGGGAGCTACCGAAAGGTGCAACCTTCCCAAACCTTGACCCCTTTGAGCCACTAGCCGCGAATTTCAATACATTATGGTACTTGAATGACATGAGAAAGCGATGGCAATCGAATGTCGTTTTCCACACGTACTATAACCAATTGAAAGCAGCCATAAGGAGTTAACCTCACATAACCCCGAACACTTTACATAGACCTCTGATAAAGTTCAGCGCGGATCACCACTTTATATACCTAACCCCACATGCTGATGAGCACCAGGAACAAATTCAGTGATATTATAAGCTGATAGAAGAAGACCTGGAAGAGATCACCAAGTAATGGTCGACATACCTCCTTGTTTCAACAGACCCCGCAGAAATGTTCGGCATCAACAACCCTAAAACTCCACATGATACACCTGGGCCCAGTAAGACAAAGAAAGCAAAGATGACGAAGAAGACTGAAGAAGTCCAGGATGTTGACAACCTATCTATAAGGACGACTTCCATTACACTATATGAAGAAGGTGATGATGAAGGAGGTAAAAAACCTCATAAAGTCGAAGTACCACCGCCTAGGGATGAATAAGACTCATCAAAGAAAAGGAAGGTCTCACCTCTAAAATCTTCCTCCAAAACGAAACCAAGAACCCCTATAACCAAGATGCGAACTGCCCTCACATTGGATGACTTTGATTTCATTGTTGCAGCGGTAAATGATGCTTCAAAGGAAATCATAGAGAATCCGGAGGTGAAACAGGAACAAATGTATAGCCAAATTGAGATCGTGCTCCAAGGAGTACAACAAGCACTCCAGTCTAGCCGAGAAATCTCTATTGCACCTCTGCCAGAAGGAACAATAGAAGTGGGAGATGAATCAGTTTAGCTTCGCAAGATTGTTGATGCAGTTGAAGTACGCCTTTGACATGCTCAGGAAGAAAAAGCGTAGGCCACCCAAGCCCTAAAGAAAGCACAGGAGGAAATTATTGGCTCTAGCTCTATGGAGTTGTCAAAGAAAGGAAACCCCTGCACCAAGGCAAGTGGCTCACCCGGGGCCAAATTCAACATAAATTTCCTCATCTAATGGGGGAACTCAATGCAATGGAGACCATTGCTTCCTAACGGGGGAGGATTGATCCAGATGGATGTCAGTGGCATCCCACCTATTTCAACTGGCTCATTTTGATAATTTTCTAGTTCGACAGTTTTTTCCTAGTTTTTGGGTCCCTGACTTCAGGGATCATTTTGAGGCCCTAAACAACATTTTTAAGGCTTGTCGTAGTCAATATATGTAAGGATCGCCATAAGAAACATGTTTAGTCCTTGGATAGACCTTTCCAACAAACTTTGTTTTCCTATAACGAAGATCGTATGCAAAAGTTACAACCTCGAGAAGTTGATATACTAACTTACCCAAATGGGGCCCACATGACTTTTGGGGCTTCATCTCCTATGGTTAGGTTTTTGGATGTCTAGGGTTTTTGATATTTCTATTTATTGTAAAAATGCCTTGGGAGCCTCATTGTAATTAGCGTCTGGCAAATGAGTGCAACCATCACATCTCTTCTCACAGATAAGCCACCACGATTCTAGAAATCTTGTTTTCCGCTGCATTTTACAGTTTCAACTTATTTTCTTATTGAATAGAAACCAGTTTTACTGTATATTTGTTATTCTATGTTAAGCATCTTTTGATAACAATATGTATTCATTTTGTTCTTCTCATAAAATCTGGATCATAAGTCTTGTCGCAGGTCTGAGGAGGCATGTTAGGAGATAGAACCGTAAGTCTGTGTGAAACCCTCCAACAGAGAAGAGACGAAAAGTCTACGGTTGAGGGCACGTCTGAGGTGCAACGCAAAAGGTTGTGGAGACTGTTGCAACAAAGAGTCTTGGTGTGAAGAATATGTGTATGATTGTCTTGGTGAGGTGAGGCGAGTTGTTCGACTCTATCCAAGTTGTAAACCTAGTTGATATTGCCCATATTCTAATTGTTTCACAATAACAAATACTTAGCCGGGTGTTAGGCATGGTTTGTGTCGCCCACACTATATGTGTGTTTCTCTTGTTTGTTTCACAAGTGTTCTCTTCATTTCATGGATGTATGCTTATATGTGTTTGAGTGTTAAAATTGCTAACAATTGTCTAAGTATACAAGAGTTACATTAGAGTAGGAGTGTGACTCGTAAGTATCCTAGAAGAGATTATGCGTATGCTCTAGGGGAAAGAGGCATAGTCTAGACAAATTATCATTGGTTTTGCCAAGACACCAAGTGAGAAACTTTGTGTTTCCCCCCACACCCTCTAAAGAGATATATGATAGTAAAACACATATATCTAGAAAGGTTTCTTTTTTGAAACATCCCCTACTTGAGTATTGGTTCACCCAATAAGGCACTATGACACCCCTCCCATTTCTAAATTTGAAAAATTGTATAAGGTCTTTGAGCATTGTTTTATTTTGATGGGGGAAATTTGATGCACATGTTTGGGTTGTATTAGATATGACTTACTTGGCATGATATTGTGACTTGTGGACCCTTGGAGGGTGTACTTGTTGGTCTTTGCAGGTCCTTGACAAGTGAAAGCTTGATCGTAAAGGCACAAGGTCACTTGGACATTCATTTGGGGCATGAAGCCCACGGGTTGGATGATACTCACCCTCTCTTTTTCACATGTTTGAAGAGGGACGTTGACTTTGGAGGCACTTTATTACCCCTTGGAGGTGACTTTCTAACCCTCTTAGCCCCAACGTTTTCCTTTGGAGGCCTTATCCTTGTCTTCTGGGGCATGACATCACTTTTGGAGGGATAGGGTTTGATGGTGGTACATGATCTGATGACGACTTGGAATGTTTATATGGAGGAAGGCCCTTTACACTTTGAAGATATGGCCTTTGGAGGCCCAACGTCTGACCTAAAGAATCTCAACGATTTTCTTCTCATGTCAAAACGCCACCCCTACAGGGAAAGATGTCATCTTTTAGGGCTTGCTTATGTTGTAAAATTGAATTATATTTTTGTAAAGGGACAAATTAGGAGGTTGGACTCCCTAATTTGTATTTTACCCTAACTTAAGTGGGCAAATAATTTTTACAAGGTCAAGTATAAATAAGACCTTGTCCCTTTCATTTTTGACATAACACATTTGAGAATTACATAAAGTTTGGGCTGGAATTTTCACTCCTACTTGGGAAATTTGCACTTTCTCTTTCTTATGCTATTTTGGATGCTAGTATTTGTATCTTGTGGAAGAATTTGTGCGCTATCTCTCTTGCATGGTTGTCTTGCTTTTATAGTGGAATATGATTGGTAAAAGAAGGTTTATCTTGCTATCTCTTGGAATTGGTACGGAAATTTATGCATATTGTTAGTGTTTCTTATTGTTTCATGGTTATTATTGTCTAAAGACTTGAAGGAGTATAAAGTCATACACCCTCCACTAAGTCTATCACATTTTTCTTGGATAATCTACTTAACAAGGTTGCTAGGAGGAGTAAAACGATTTACACACTTCTAGATTTACCTTGCTAGTTTTGTTTTCCCTAGGGAGTAAAAAATCTTACACCCCTAAGAAGGTAACACAACTAACCCTTGCAACAAGAGACCCCATAACCCAATTGATAATACACTAGTCTATTTTGCATTAGAGATCTAAAATCGTTGTATTGGAATATGTGGAAAATAGAGATTTTGCAATTGTTCAAATTCGAATCAATTTTGCATGCTTATTGCTTATTTGTTCCCTAAGGGCGTCTAGCTTAGCCTTATAATTCTTCTTGTTGTTAAAAATCACAACTACAACCATTAGGGTTTCATAATACTCTCTATTTCATCCATTGCTTACTTATCTACCGTTGAAATTTGTTTGTGAACTTAGATTATTGTTACACTAATTATTAGCTATCATGTGTATGGTTTACTTGACAATTTATGTGGCTATATCTGGTTGTTGTAGCATTTGTTTGATACAACCAATTGCAAATTATAATACTTGTTGATAACACTTAACAAACAACCATAAAACTCATAAAAGTTTTGTTTCATTAATTATACGTTTAACTAGTCTTTTCTAGCTTTATTTTCCTCATCTCTTACATGATTTTGGTGGTTAGATTTGCAATTGATATAACTTGTTTACTGCAGAAAATATATTTCCATACTACTGAAATTTGTGACAACAAACTTATCTTGTTGATCCCCTTTGATATTTTGTCTTGTTCCGGGCAGGGATACCATTATTTTGCAGGTACCAAACACTTGACAACCTTCTCCTCCTTCACAAGACTCTCTTCCAAGCCATTATTTACATCCAAGCTTGACCTATAGGGGTTTCACTCATTGTTATTTTACTTTCCATCTCAATCCCCCTAGGGCCACCAAGATTCCCCCCTTGTAGTGACTTATCATCAATAAAGCGAGGGGAGTGTCTATATAAGAACATAGTTACCAACTTAATGAGAACTGTGACCTCAAAACGAGAACTCTGACCCAAAAAACCCATATTTTTGAATTAAAAACATCAAAATCAACCCCCAAATCAAAAAGTGGTGCTACCGGTAGCACTATTTTTTAAAACGAGGTGAAAATTACAACATTTTTCAAACATGGGCTTCAACACTTAGACAGTAGCTCAGAAAAAACTTAAAATCAACACCTAAAAACAAATAAGATGTTTTTGAATTTTCTTTTTCTTTTCAAAACGTTAAATTTTGAGATCATTTGAAATCATATTTTTATCACTTGGTACCATTAAAACCAAAACCTCATAATCAACCATCAAATTGAAAAGTACTACTATCGGTAGCACCCATTCTAAAATTGAGGTATGAAAATGACACATTTTTATAATGTGGTAAAATAACTCATCATTATTGTAAACAAAATCATAAAAAAAACCCTTAAATGTTTACTTTTTAAATGTTATTATCACACAAATAACAAGGTAATACATAATGCCATGAAAATATCACAATATAATTTAAAAATTCGACGTCACTTTTTAATAATTTTTTACTTTTAATAATAACGCAGTAAATACAAGTTACTTTGAATGAAACATAAATAATTTCTTAAAAGTATCATTATATTGACCATATTCAAAACATATGAGCTAAGAAATTTTATGAGCTAACAAAATTGTAAAAACAAAGAAAAACTAGAAAAAAATGAGAAAAATTTAAAATTTCCCTGAAAAAAAATAATTTAAAAAACAAAAATAAGTTTTTTTGTTAAAAAGAAAAGCAAAAAAT
Source organism: Picea sitchensis (assembly GCA_010110895.2). Classification (NCBI taxonomy): domain Eukaryota; kingdom Viridiplantae; phylum Streptophyta; class Pinopsida; order Pinales; family Pinaceae; genus Picea; species Picea sitchensis. The sequence continues at coordinate 65,902 of SNQJ01S0145959.1, forward strand.
CCCTTCAAACTTAAAAAAAGAAAAAAGAAAAAACTGAAAATAATGTTAATAATATCACCTAAAAATAGAGGGGGGTGCTACCAGTAGCACCATTTTTAAAAACGGGGTAAAAAACTCAACCCCCCAAAAATCGAGAACTCTGTAGAGTTCTTGTTAAGTTGGTAACTATGTTTATGGTGACAGTGGGTAGGTACTCCCATAGTTGTCACACTTTTGTGGATTGGGTTTCAATTTTCTCAATCTACAGAATGCTAGATAATAGGCGAGACACCCCAAAAGGACGCGACATTTCGCGATAGTGACCTTTGGATTCCCTATAAGAAAACAAGGGCACACAACCAATGAGAGAATATTTGAATACAAGGAGAGAAAGAGCTCAACACAATGAGACTTAGGAAGACTTAGACGAACAGGGGTGAGTTCCCTCAAGGAGCCAAGTCGCTCCACATGGGAGGAGTTGTGTTGCCTTGAGGTGATTTTGTAAGTAGAGTTGGGGCGACCTTTTTTTTGGTTGAGTTTGGGGGAAGTTTTGTTGCAGGTATGAGGAGGTATGCTAGGAGACATAACCACATGTTTGTGCGAAACCTTCCAGCAGAGAAGAGACGACAAGTCTGCAATTGAGGGAACGTCTGAGGTGCACCGCATAAGGTTGTGGAGATGGTTGCGACAAAGATTCTTGGTGTGATGAATTTGTGTATGAGTGTCTTGGCGAGGTGAGGAAAGTTGTGTGACTCTGTCCAAGTTGTAAACCTAGTCGGTAGTTCTTGTATTGTAATTGTTTCGCAATAACAAAGACTTAGTCGGATGTTAGGGATGGTTTGTGTCGCCCGCACTATATGTATGTTTTTCTTGTTTGTTTCACAAGTGTTCTCTTCGTTTCATGCATGTATGCTTATATATGACTGAGTGTTAAAATTGTTAACAATTGTCGAAGTATACAAGAGTTACATTAGAGTACGAGTGTGACTCGTCAATATCCTAGAAAAGAGTATAAGTATGCTCTAAGTGAAATAAACATACTCTAGACGAAGTATCATTAGTGTTGTCAAACAACCAAGTAAGAAACTTCGTGATGCCACACGCCCTCTAAAGAAATGTATGATCATAAAACACACTACAAAAACGTGACAAAATCTATAATATACAGATAACATTTGTATATTATATTGAATATCCTTGTAATGAACATCTTAAAAAACCTCTTTACATCTAAAGTGAAAAATAACTAAATTCTTACATTCTTAATACTAAATGATTTGTTAATATAGTATGCCATTAATTTTTATTATTAAAATATTTTACCAATTATTTATTTACTTATTTATCGGGTGGTAAATGATTTGTTAATATAGTATGCCATTAATTTTTATTATTGAAATATTTTACCAATTATTTATTTACTTATTTATTGGGTGGTAAATGATTTGTTAATATAGTATGCCATTATTATACTGCCTCCGGCATATAATGCGATGGATCGCCTTTGATCATCTATTAACATTTTTGAATGAGGCAGCCTACTGTCCGGTAAATCAGCTAGGATCACTATCTCCGAATCTGAACTGTATTTTGTCTTAATTTTGAAGTCTTGTTGTCTTAGTCTTGCATGCTATTCCTAGTTTCTGTTTGAACTTGCCGAATACGGAATGTAAGGGCCCTATTGTAAGTGCTTGCTGACCACAAAACTCGTTGGCAGTATTCACATGTAAATGAATTTATACGCTATATAAATTTGAGTAATTTTTTTTGGAAAAAAATAAAATTAGATGGATCGCCTTTGATCATCTATTAATTTAGTTTGACTTAAAAGTATTTCTAAAAACGCTGAAGTTAAACATAAGAAACATAATTTTTTATTTTTCGATATATAAAATTTTGTAATTTTCTAACTTTTCATTGGTTAATAAGTTTAAAGTGTTATTGAAACCTTCACGTGGTTCGAGATTTCAAATTAATTGATTAGACACTTCAAAACAGTCCATGGCCATTAAATAAATGTTTATAGGCTAATTATTTGTGACACGTGTGTATTTTCAAAGGTAATGAACGTCCACCACCAACCAGACTTGACAAGTATGCACTGCCATGGACAAATACAAGCTTTCGGTTTCGGTAGCTTTGACTCGTAAGCATCAAGAAAATTTATTTTTGTACATACAAAAATTTGGACCAATGAAGAATAACAGGATTCCGGTTATAAATAGTATAATAGACGTCGACAAAATGGATTACGTATATAAAAATGGCAACTACACACTGTGATTCGGATTAAAATTATTAACTAAAAATGATAAAGAAAATTTAATCCAACTTAAAAAAGATTCTGATTAAAATCGTAATAGTAAACCATAAAAAATGAAAGAAAATATAAAATTAAATTATAAAAATCTAATTAAAATAATTAACCAAAAATAAATTAACATTGTGAATAATCACTTCAATTTATGATTTTATATTTGTTTTTAGCAATTGGATAACTTGAACTATACAATCACTTACCATTACTATTATTAACTATATAGCATAATAAATAAAATCTTAGGAGGCAGTATTATGCAGCTTTGCTGCTCTTGTTTTTTATTATGAAATATTTTACCATAACATAAATTTCTAATAAATTGAACTTACTATCCTTCAATGGCATTAATAGCAGCTGTCTATTCTGAGTGCAATATTAATGCTAAGCATTGCGTCACCATTAGATTGCTCGCAGTTCCAAGAGTTGGAATGGCCAGATGTGTCATTAAATCTTTAATGAGGAGAAGACAGCACTTTCCAGTGTAGCATTTAACCTTCCCATCAAGAATTAGTGAAGTCAATTTGTGGCGAGTGCAGGAAGATCATATTGGTAATAGTGAACGTAAATTAAAAAGATTTTAGTGGGAAGACATTAATTACGAATGAAACTTCTCATGAATGTAAATAAAACTTGGGTACCTTACGATCTTTCACATGAAAGTTCAAGACCAGCATTTATATGTAGTAAATAAAAGCATTTAATATTGTTTAGGACTCATCATCACTTTCTTCAATGACTTTTTCACAATACAAAATAATATTA
>SNQJ01S0145961.1:0-23998 GCA_010110895.2 Picea sitchensis
TGTCGGGAACATATCGTGACCGTCGGATTTCCTAACTACAAATGCATACTAATGCATACTAAAGAAACACACTTTTACCTAACGACATATTAGACCAAGTAGATCTTAACTAACTCCTAAGTGTCTAAATATCCTAACACTTCCTTGATGAGTCCCGATTTTTCTCAAGATTTCACTCTTTACACCTTTGCTTCTGACTGATCTTATGTTGTTGTACTTGCGCAGAAAAATGTTGAAAGCAATGAAATACCCATTGCATTCATGATATCAGATTTTAAAGGAGCATAGATTAATTATCTAGCAGTAGATCAATAGGCATATGTTGTTTTCAAAGCAGTGAAACACTTTCGGTCTTATCTTTTGAAATCCAGAACCAAGGTTATTGTTCCTTATCCTATTGTGAGAAACATGTTAGTACAAAAAGAGCTGGGTGAGAAAAGGGAAAATTGGATGACTTCGTTACAGGAATATGACCTTGAGATAACTCCTGAAAAAATTATTAGAGGTCAAGGCCTATGTAAACTAGTGGTTGATTCAGTTGAAGAACAAGAAAGTCAAATGAACACCTCAACTGTAAATCAACACAACCAAAAACAGATCAGTTGTGCACAAGTTAGATCCAATTTTTGGTATGAGAACATTAGATTTTATTTGACACATGGATTTTCTCCCCGCAATCTTGATCCTAAAAATAGAAGAGCACTTAGGCTTAAATCTACATCTTTCCAGTTAATAAATGATGTATTGTTTCGAAAGAACTTTGATGGTGTTCTTATGCGCTTTTTAGAGAAGGAAGAGGCAGAATAAGTAGTATCTAAACTTCATGCAAGTGAATTCGGTGGTCACTTTGACGGAGATACCAATGCCCACAAAGTGCTGAGAGTTGGGTACTATTGGCCTATCTTGTTTAAATATGGCCATGCATTGTGTCGTAAATGCATAATCTACCAAAAGGATGCAAGACGAGTGAAAATGATAGCATTCCCTTTGTAGCATGTCACTTTAGATGCCCCTTTTTAGGAATGGGGCCTTGACATCATAGGACCAATTAATCCCTCTTCTTCATAGCAGCACAAGTATATCCTTATAGCAACAAATTATTTTACTAGATGGTTCAAAGTTGTACCTTTAAAAGTGGTGAATACAAATTAGGTAGTATATTTCCTGAGCTCTCATATCATCACTCGATTTGGCATTCCCGAATGTCTGGTTTTTGATAACGCCTCTTACTTTTCATCCCTTAATATGAACATTTTTTCTCTGGAAAAAGGGATTGAACTAAAGTATTCAACAAGCTACTACCCTCAAGGAAATGGCCTAGCAGAATCAACAAACAAAAATTTAATCAATATTATTAAAAGAACAGTCTCATAAAATCACAAGAACTAACACAATGCATTGTATAATGCACTTTGGGCTGATAGGGTAACCCCAAAAGCCTTTGCTGGAAATTCCCCTTTATTCCTCATCTATGGAAGAGAAACAATTCTCCCTCTGCATGTTTTACTTCCTTCTCTACAATTGTCGCATAAAGTTCAATAAGAGGAGTGCCCTCCTATAGAAAATTGAATAAATGCCTTATTAAAATTGGAGGAAGTGAGAACACAATAAAAACAAAAACTAGATCAGCATCAACAAATTGTAAAAAGATGGTTTGATTCAAATTCTTCTTCAAATTGGAATTTTGATGTCAGAGAGTTGGTTCTCAAGTGGGACAAATCTCACGAGGGAAAGGGCGAACACACCAAGTTCCAGAATCTGTAGCTGGGACCATTTGTAATTTCTGAAAAATTGGGTCCCAGCTTTTTCCGTCTACATAATTTGGAGGGATGGCAAGACACTTTCCTAGTGAATGGATAGGCTCTCAAGAATTATTTCACTAGATGATTTATGTTCCACTCTTTTGTAAATATTTTTTAATTTTCTTTTATGTTTTTTATTTTGGTTCTTTTCATTTTTCTTGGTTTTGATGTGTTTTCTTAATAATTATGTCTAAGTCACCATCTCATTTGTGGAAGGGGAATCATAATTTTCATTCCTTAGCAGTAGTTGATTACTTTCCAACCACCTGAGCAGTAACTGCTAAAACTCAGATTAGCATAAGTGGTTTTCTGTTCAAATCAATGTTTATGGTTTCTCATTGAAATTACAAGTAGACGTGATTGTCATTAATAAAATTATAACGTTGTCCATGTTTTGAGGAAAACAACTCAACTGTACCTTCTCGTCCTCGAGATGATTTCCTAACTAAAATATAAGTGTCCAAATCATGATGAAGGTCATCAAAACAGAAGAATAATTGGTAAGAGATTGAATTTTTCATTCCAAGCTACAAGATTTTCAGTATCACCCCACCCTCTTGAATATTATTAAGTTATGCAAACTATAAACAAACTCTAGAGGGTTGAAAGCATGATAATGTGTGGGAAGTGTATGTAAACTCATCAGGACGCTGAACAGGTCTGTTGTTTGCGTGTAAAAGCATGCATGATACCAAGGCAACCTCATCGGGGTACTGAACAGGCCTGCTGGCAGCAAAGCAATGTCAGGTTTAAGAAGATCCTCAAATATGTTTTCAATTTGATCAAAGTGCAAAGATTTCTCATATCATAAATGGACAACTCTTGGATATGATAGAGCTTCTAGAGTGGGTCAAATGACATCCCTATCGAGGCTATGGATGCCTACTGGTAGCAGTGTCCCTATCAACAGTATTGAAGTCAACTGCATAAACAATCGCTACACTCGTAATCTAAGCCAGACACTGGATTACATTCTTTTAGACAGAAATACATATGATGCTAAACTGTGTCATTTTTTTAGTTATGATCAGTATGCTTGACCTGTTGTTAACTATTTCTGAAAAATTCATTTCATTGGATTCATCCTAACATGAATTTTTTGGTGATGTAGAGATAACTGCTTCGCCCAGTACATCTCCATTGTTGTTAGCCACACATGATTTTCGACACTTATCATGATCGAAAGAGACTATACCTTTTAGTAGCTTCCATCACCTTCTATTTGTAAATGTTTATGTTTATTAGTTTCAAGGCGATGATTGGATTAAGTTTACCTTATTGAGTTCTTTTTTGTTTTCTTTTTTCATTTTTTTTTTTTTTAATTCATAACTGTAAGCATGAATTTAAACATAAAACTTGGCTTGGTTTCATAATATTTTACCTTAGAAATATTGTTTTAAAAGTCACCCATATATGATTAAAATTCAAATCTTATGAAATGGTTGATTGATCCACTATCGAAGTCTTTGTGTATTATGGTTATTATGAATTCATTGGTTCTATAGTTCCTTGTGGAAATGTTTGAATGCACTAGAACCTTGGTTAACTATAGATATTGTTCTCATGAGTTCAATTTTCATATCAGCATTCATGCAAATTAGTATAGGCATGTTGTACTTGCATCTTCATTTCACCTTGTTGGCCCGAAAAATTAATGAGAACATTCATTATGAACATAGGGTTTTGTACTCTGTAGGGTTTGGCACTCATCATGAGAAATGGTTTGGAGTATTACGAACCTTTTTGTTGTCATTTTCCCCAATTGTCCTATCCGAGTTATGATATCCCCCAGACTCTGCGATTTATATGCTATTACATCCCGCTTAAACCTGTCTCTGATGCTCATTCATTGGAAACCTAAACCTATCCCTTCTTATATCTGTTGCATCCTTGTCACAGTGGTAATGGCACATGTGGTTTGTATCAAGCCGAATGTATGCCAATATTTTCTATCCCATGATGACATAATTGATGGCCTAAAGACTCATGGGTGGGATGTGTTCCTCAAGAAGTTTGAAGGCTATAATATCTCGGTTGAAAAATCTTTTGCACAAAATTTTGACGGCTTTAGAGCCAATATTGGGGATACACATTTGGAGTTAACAGAGGATTTCATGAGCAAGGCGACATGACTCCCATTAAAAGGAGAGATATGGTTTAAGAATGCTAAGTTAGAATATGTCCCATGGATTTTAGTCATGGCTTCCCATAAAACCACTTGTTGTACAAAAGGTATTCCTATTGCTCTGCTAAAACCTAGATGACATAGTCTCCTTTTAATTCTAAAGCAGTTTGTTACATGTGAAGGTCAATATGGGCTAGTGTTTTTGTACCACATACATTTTCTTATGAATTTCATAGGGTTTGAGTTGGATATGCCTTTTTACCTATTCATAAGTCTTTACAAAATGTCTAAGCTCTATAAGCGATAGAGTATCAATTCGAGTCTATTTCACCATGGACTCGTTAAACTCTTGTTGGTTTATCACTTATTGAACATAGGTGACAATTGGGAGACCTTTTCAATCATAAATGGCTTCACCCAGGACGACACTACAATCAACCCTCTTTTAACTATAAACCCTAATTCAGATAGACCAGTAACTGAAATCCAGGTCATTAATTCAATTGATGGCCCTGAATTTATTGAATCAGTCTCTGTTGTTGATGAAACCCCTATGGATAAAGAATTATTGTGTAGATTTTCACCTTGAAGATATCTGGAACAAGTAATTGTTGAATTAAAATAAAAGTATCATCATGTGCCTATGAGATATTCTAGTTTAAATGTTAAAGATAAACCTATTGTGAAGAATTTTTGTAAGCGAAAGAAACCACAGAGCAGGGATTTAAGTTTCAAGAATAAGAATGTTGGTCATTTGATTTCTAGATAACTAAGAAATCAAAAGAGTAATCATCTGAGCTCAATCGATCCGATCGAGATCAATGATCGGTGTTCAGATCATGAGATAGATGATTTCTTGGCTCGTGAAGACCCACCAAATCAGTGTTCCAGGAGAGAGGTTATTACCCATGATGAGCAGTATGATTTCGTGACCAATTTACCCCCATGTCTTAAGGGTAAAGAGGGATTTTTGGGTATCGGTCACAACCTGGAACAAACCACGGGTAAAAATGAAGCACCCATTGTCGACTGTGATGCACGTCGATCTGACATTACCCCGGTGCAGTGTGATAGTTGTCTCGACTGGATAGAGAGTTACTATACAAATGTTCTTCTCTTACAGGCTCGATTTAAATGATTTCTTGCTAAGAATTCTCTATTGAAACAACACAACCTTGACCTGAAGGCACACGCAGAGAGGGAGAATAAATGACTCAAAAGGGTAGGGAATATAGTCATTAAGAACACAACCAGTTTCAAAGAAATTATAAATTCTAAACTATCAGATCCCTCTTTGTCTAATTTTTAATGGTAAAATGATTTTGTTTTGATTTCATTCAATTCTGTTATAAAAAAATGAAATAAGTAGATTTCATTTGCTAAAAATAAGACTAGCTACAAAATCTATGATTATATAGCCAGTCTCTTTTGGATAATAATTAACAATTGTTTTTCTGAATATCAAATCATTTTTTTCTATTTACTGGAAATGGAAGATTACACTGTTGATTGCATGGAGAAAACACTCTGAATCATATGTTAAAAGATTCAGTATTTTCTTTATTTTCTATGTTTATAAAACTTTGGCTTATTTAGACAAAACAAACTCATGCATGAGTGCTTACTATTTTCACTATTTTTGTAATATTGTCTAATTTTTGTGGATTCAACTCTATCTTGTATGATATGAGCATTTGAATCCTGAACTAGTTTAAATATTGTTCACTCTTGGTAGTGAAGGGACTTTTGATTTGGACACATTATGGACATGTAACTTTCAAGACTGTATGGACGAGTTGCTCACGCCTTGGCTTTAGATCAGCGTGGCGCTTACCCATTTCGTTTTTCCTTTTATATTATGGAATGTTATTATGTTTATACAATATTTAGTCTTATTCTTGTATGATATTTCATATTATTCAGCGCTTTAATTTTGTCTGTAATTTGTTGTTCATATATTACTTTGTGATCATTATTTCATTTAAATATGATTGATTTATGATTGATGTTAAATGATGTGTTACATGAATTCTTAATATTAAAATTTATTTCACTATAAGTGTTCATCATTGCAAGATCACCAGATTTGTGTGTTTATTACTCTACTCTTATATTTCTTCTCTGAAAACACCCATTTGAGTTTGCTTATGGGAGTGTTAGCCCCAACCTATTACAGATTTTTCTCACAGGCAGGACAGCTAGGAGTTTGAATTGCGCAAAGACATAAACTCAGTAATTGATTAATCTCAGGTTAGTTTACTTGTATTCTATTTCTTTTGTCATTTTATTTATCAACGAAATAAGAATAATTTAAATTGCCTTTGAGTGTTATGTTCTTCTTATTTCAAATTGTGTTTTAATTAGTATTTCTTTATTTTTTAGATTTTAAATATAAAATAGAAAATATAAAATGTATGTTCTTTCTTTATCTACTTCATAAACAATTTCCAAAAAACATCGATTTTGTAAGACATCCAACAAAACTTGAAAATTGTATATACATTGTTCAAATCCATATGTATATATCCACACTTCTATTTTTGACGTTTATAAAGTATTAAATTTATATCTTTAGTATCGTAGTTTCATATATTATTTTCATTTCTTTCATTTTTAGGACTTTAGTTGGTCAACGAAGCCATTAAACTTGTCAGGTCATTTCATTCCAAATGGCTTGGGTTATTTAGACAACCCCAGTCTGGATTTGACCTTCTAGTTGACGGTGTGTCATTTACGCCAGTCAATAGTAGGTTCTTCAAGTATTCTTACATTCTTTCAACCTTGACAACTAATTGTCTTGCCTTTTGTCCCTCTTGTGTTGTTACTTTGTTTTGTTTCTTCGACGTATCCTCTCGTTCTTCTATTAGTCGGTCTATTTTTATAGATATTAAATCCCCGATTTCTCACTTGTTATTTCCTGTATCTTCTTCCTCTGCTTTCCTTCCAATTTGATCTTTCTCAATCCAAGTCTTACCTAGCAAAAGTGGGAAAGGGGTGTTTTCCTCAATAAACTTAATGACTTCAAATTCTTCTTCAGTCGATGTTCCATGAACAATAATAGGTACATTAGTAACTCTTCCACATAAAATTATCATCTTTCCCTTAAACAAACCTATCCTTCCTAATGAAGGCACTACAGTAGGCTTTCCAAATATTTCTCAAGTTTCTTTTGTCATAATATTCACTTGTGTTTCTTCATCCAAAACACATTCTATGTAGAAGTCTTCTATTCTTGCACTTATGTGTTGTTTTACTTTCACGATCTCTGGTAAACTGACATCTTTGTGAACATCCATCATTTCTTTCAACCGTAATAATGTATTCAGATCTTTCAGTGATTCTTTCTCTTTATGATTCTCTAACATGCCCTTAGTCTCTTGACTTCCTTCATGGTTTTCTTGTCTGATTTTCATTCATTCAACTTTATCAATCATCCTTGGACAACCCTCAACCTCATGACCAACAATCTTACAACAAAGACAAATAGGACCTACGTTAGGGAATTCCTTAGCAATATGTTCTGGTCTTCTACAATTATAGCATAGTGTCAATCCTCTTTTTATTTTAAACGTTCCCCAACCTCTTCTATACTACGCACTAGGATCACAGTGTTGGACCTGCAATCTGCAAAAATAAATTCTAGGTTCCTGCATCCACTTATTAGTCCAAAACTCTTTCTATGCATATAAATAACATATATTTCTTCATTTCCATTAAATTTACTCAAACCAACTCTTTCTTCCAACTACGCCCTAGCCTTCAGACTATGAAAAAATCTATTAAACATACTTAAATTCATGCTTTTGAAACAAAAATTTTCACTTATCTTTCTCTTGTCAAAGCACAAATCTTACCCCTTTTCGGATCTTATCTCTTTTATTCAGATCAGATTTATTTCTTAGCATAGAGCTTCACAATTCAAGTAGATTATTGTGCACTGCAGCAATAGATCTACACACAAAGCTTCTCTTTTCTTTATTTCAGTTCACATCAATCATAGTTTCAGGTCCTAGCAATAGAACCATTTGTTGGCACGGGGGCATACCCAGGGTTCAATGCTCAACATCGCACCAACAAAACCCTAACTACCAGCCCTTTCAGAAACACCTGTGGAGCAGGCGGAGTCTCACCCAAGGTAGAGGCAGGGGGTTTACAAGACACAGGTGTATGTAACTGAGTTGCAACACAGGTCTGTGATAATAACACTTTGTAGAGTACTCTATTAACACTTAGGAACAACATGCATTAGTTCATTAATCTTATTAACATCACACAACATACCCAAGGATAGATCGTCACAGTAACAAATAAAAATATACCCAGACCACTTAGCATTATAGGTTAGATCTAGCATCCATTCAACCTTCACACAAGTAAAGCACTAAGAAATAACAAATATATATATCATACATAATAATCAAGGCACTAAGAAAATAAATAGCATAAACAACAAAGCACAAAGAAAAAAAAAGACACAAGATATACATGGTTCACCCCAGTGTGGGGCTACGTCCACCAACCGCTTCGCTTTCTCTATTATTCGTCAATCTCTTACATTTAGTGACTCCTGTGCACTAAGCCACATAGTCGATCTTCGCATAGGACAAGAGATCTGCGCATTGAGCACCAGATCCTCCTTCCCAAAACTAGGTCAAGGCATAGAGACAACTTCCTTATTGAGCACAGAGCCTTACATACACATTTTGTTGTACAAAGAAACTCAAAACTACTTGCACTTAGATAACAAGACTTCGCGTTCTTATCTACTTCTACCATACATTCTTACTTATTTATACTTTTACAATCCCTTACAATAAGGCCTAATAATGGGTAAACCCCATGGGATGAAATCCCATAACCTATTACAAAAACCCTAAAGAACCCCTTATTAGGTCCACATAGCCCGCAAAACAAGTGAAATCCACGATCTCAACTCCGCCTGGGTGCTCCATCTTCGACCAGCCTGTCGAAGTCCAAAAGTGGTCCAAACCTTACCAAGGTTTGCACAAAACTTGGTCGAGGGCCAACACCTTCAATGGATAGTCTGGTGAGTTGGTGGATATCCTCGATATGAATCAGATATCTCCTATCAAGCCATAATCTCTTTTCATGCACCCGACTGATAAAAAATTTGGTGCACCATGCAACCTCACTAGTGGTTCCGAAAATAGGTAGATCCTTGAGGTTCATGATGGTTGAATTGAATAGGTTGATGAACTTTGGCTTTGACACAAAATGCATGCCTCCTAGTGCATCTGGAGCCAAGTCCCGAAATACACTGATATTCATCTGCGGGAACAATACTTGGTATGTGAGGTCGAGGTCGAGGATTTTTACCTTATCTTATTTTCCCTTTAAATCTCCCATGATCTCGACCCGACGATCACACGGCTCGTATGGAATTGCCTCTTTTGGAGTTGAACTTTGGCCTCCTGTTTCTCTTGGAATTTTCTCTCTGGATTACATAAACAAATAGATGGACTGGATAGGGGCTCGGGGTCATGATTGTGGAGCAGGAGATCTCACAAGCTACACGAGAGTGCAGATAGCGCAAGACAGAGGATAATTGATGGAAATAATAAGTCTTGGGTGCAAGCCCAGTTTTGAGGAAAAGAAGCACATGTAAGGAAGATGCGCATGCAAGAAAAGAATCACATGCAAGGCAGACACCCATGTAGGAAAATCAACACGTACAAGACAGATGTGCATGCAGAAGAGAAAATCATGTGAATCATGCATGAAATAAGACATAGCCATGATAGGGTTAGGGCTTTGGTAAGAATATGTAATGGCTGGTAAGCCAAAAAAATGTATAAGTAGGTACCTAGGATGTCTAGGTTGGGGTTGGTCATTATTACTATGTTGTCCAAAGACCGAATGACTGTAAATCCAATATTTTTTGTAAGTTGCTAAGATGAGGAGAGGAAATAAGGTAGATCTTGAGGTTTAGATCATAGGTTGAGGAGCTTGGTGTGATCTAGTCTGCCTCATTGTAGGTCTCAACCTATTTGATGGAGAGTTGTAATGCGTATAGCACTGTAGTTTTGGAAACACCATAATAAAAAATAAGAGAAGCAACATATCTGTGGACGTATCCCAGGAGGGGTGAACCACGGTAAATCATGTGTTATGTGATTGAATATTGTGTATTTCCTTTACTGTCAGTGATTAGATGTTAGACAAATGTGTGAATGACTAGTTACATCTGCTATTTTACATGCATGAATAAGAATGACAATATATTCAATATAAGATAAATGTTAAAGTAACAAATGAAGATCACAGAGTTTAATCCTATATCCCCACTCATTCCCAGGATGAAAGAACCTGATCATTGTAACTACCAATAGAACTATCTCGGGTGAGACTGTGCAGTGCACTCTGTGTACTACGTTGTCTTCTGGTGTACCAGAGGGGATGATAGTTTTAAAGGGGTTTTGTTGGAAACCATGGTAGATATGAACCTAGGTCAGACCAATAAAGGTATTAAGAATAGTTTAATACCAACAAATGGTTTTGTTTCTGGTTGGAATAGAATGGGATTGAGTGAACGAGATCTGCTGAAGAATCGTGAAAAGAATGTCAGATCTAGTGAGAAAATGTTAAAAAGAATGAGAATATAAAAGGGGATGTTTATACCATGGAACCCAATGAAAGAGGAGATCAAGAGTTGGTTGAAAAAAAAGGAGTTGGGATTTGCACAGAAAGATAATAGAAACCCAAAGTTAAAACCACGCAAATATTTGGAAAATTACGTATTTAGCGACTTGCATGAAGTTTTTCCTGTGATTTCCCGCATATGTTGTAGGAGTGGATATTTAGGTTGAAATAAAACCACCCTACAAATCGTATCAAACAACAAGAGTGGAATTATGTGGAGATCGTGCAATTACAACAAGTTGACAATAAATTTACACGCACAGTAGATTTCTGGTTAGACAACATTGTTGCAGTATTTATCACAGAATTTGTAGTAGATACTGCGAAGTCTTATAGCGCAGAAGAGAAAGAGTTCTTGAAGGGACCTAGAGGTAGGTATAATATATTTTTGTATACTTCCATCAATATTTTACTTTATAACAAAGGTGTAATGACAATGGAATCAGATAGCTAAACTTCCATGCGTGCATGGGGGAAGGGGGGAAGCACTGACAAGAAATGAAGAAATGGAGGAAGAGATGGATAGAGGAAAGGAGGGGGCATTGGAACCAATCATCATGGAGGAAGACCAGATCAAGTAGATCATGGAAAAAACTAGAATAATGCGCAGTGGAGCACCCTACCAATACAATATGAAAAATAAGAAGAGAGCCATAGTTGTGAGGGAAGGCTTGGAAAGTGATGAAGAAGAGGTAGAGGATCTCTGGGATGTGGATTATATTGAGGAAATCCTGCATGTGACATATGAAAGGAAGATAAGAGGTCCAAGGGAAGGAACTAAAGGCAGAATTCCTATCCATATCAGTGTCAGTGTGGAACCCATAAACCCATGTGTAACTAATACACTAGAAACAACACTGCCATTTAGACAATCGAATTTCAGTGGAAGAAACACAGCAGGAAGTACATCTATACAGGAAGAAGAAACTGGGGGATCCAGTTTAGGAATCATTATTGAAGGCTCTACATTGTGCAAAAGTAGTATTCCAACACAATTTGCAATGGCAGGACATGATCCCACCATTATTTTACTAGAATCCAAGGGAGAGGCATATGAGGACCTTGAGAAGAAATTTTTCATATGTGAAAATATTTAGGAAGAAAAGAAGATCACAGATGAGGATAAAAAACTTGTGCAGTTAGCTATCACACTAAGAGAGTGCGCATTGTATTGATACATGAGATTAGCTACAAACAGTCCACCAGGAACAACTAGAATGATTATGGATATCAATAAGTTGTTGATAAATAAATTCCATAAGCCTAGCTCAGAGGATCAGTAGACGAATGAGATGATAGAGATCAAACAAAAACTAGGGGAATATGTCTGGGAGATTCAACATATATTCAAATGATTGAAGGGAAAGATGAAGTATGTCATGATAGATATGCATCATAGACATCTATTTATGAATTCCCTGCTACCACACTTGAAATACCCTTTGAGACAACATAAGTTTCAAACTCAAGAAGAGGCTTTGTAGGTAGCCTTACAACTAGAAGAGAACCAATACCAGAAGACAGATGCAACAATAGAGGATCTTGTTGAGCACTCAACACACCCTAAAATCCTTAGGAAATTTTATCACTTTTTGGGTATCACTTGTTTTCTTTTACTATCTGAATTGAGTTCACTATGGGGGGGGGATGGTTTATTTTGTTTTCATGAATCTTATAGATCAATTAGGATTTGTTTGAACTTGTTAAAAGAAACCTTGTGTCTAAAATTACTTGGCATTCTAACTAAGAATCTACAGCTAGCATTGCGACTAACGCGCTTGCATTCAGAGTTAGAAAGGTACGCGAGGAATAAACATTGAAAAAAACCACAAAAAACCCCGATAGACGATGACTAATGCGCTTGCTCGGGTTTGGGGAAATATAAAAGACTTAAAACATTGATTTTTTCTGCCTACCCCTGATACACTTTCGGCATCAGGAAATTTTTCGAGAAGGTCAATCTGGGAGCACTTGAGGAAGCTTATCACTAATCGCAGATCCTTGATACTTTTCAACGTCGGAAAGATATGATCGAGTTTTAGAACGTTTATCTTACGAAAAGTCTTGATTCTAAATAACATGGGTAAATGAAGATGTCGGTCTCGATTACCATGTGTCTTTGTCGCATAGGGGTGTCGTATGACCTAAGTTTCATTCTGAGTCATCTTAAGGTTCCATGTGTCCTAGTCACACGTCTGAGTCATCCTTGTACGGAAAGATTGCTCAGCGTTAGATCTTTTTCGAGGATTTTTCAATGACAAGTGTTTAAAGAGAAACCCTGACCCCGACCCACCATCTAGATTAGTGAAACGATGGGATGTCTTAGCACGAGATGCAATCAGATTTTGTCATTTAATAGGCTAGTTAATTTTCACATTGCGTACATCGCTACTCCATGTGTCGATTGAACGATAGGAATTTGAATTCACTGATAGGCCACGTTATAGCCTGCACCTGCGTCATCGACTTACTATCAAATTTAATTTTAAAAGCAATGAGGATTTGGCAGAAGATTTTGTTGAACCACACTCATATTATGAATTGAATGGTTGATGTGACAAGGTAAGATAATCCCTTTTTAAATCACTAGAATGGCCTCAAACACTTTCATTTTGCGCACAAATTCGAATTTTAGAGCATCCGAAGAAGAAAAAAAAGAATCTCAAGACTGTGTTGATTCTCAGATTATCAAAACCAGGTTAAACAAGAAACAAAGGTATGTGTTAAATTTTATTGATTTGGTGGTTGTGATTTGTGATATATGCATCTGATTTCTTGCACAATCTCTAACTATGTTCTAGTTGCAAGGAAAATTCCTCCAAGAAAACCAATGACCAAGTGCTCGCCAAGAGAACCTAAGCTAAAGGAACTAGAAATAGGTGAAGGTTCTTCTCCTGGGACTACGAGGCATTTGGAGTACGCTCCCAAGGTGGATCCGGTCATTAAAACCTCAACAAAGAAAGATTTTTTTCAATCTCTGGTCTTCGACGATAAGGAAGCAAACACTGGATCCAAAGTAATGCTCCCATAGTGGGGAGACCTATTCAACAGAATCATCCGGGAGGAGTACCCGAAGTGTATCCTACACAGCGACCATGATGTAAGGGTGCTCGACAACTAGGTGCTCCTAAATATTTGACGGTCATACTTACACATGGTAGCCTACAGAACTCTAGTTTTCCCATGCATGGAGGTTTTGAAGTGGCTAATCGACCATACAGATGCGCAGAAATGATTTATCAATGATGAGAATGGAGGGTGTGTTGGATTTTTCCTCCTGAAAGAAGTCCATAAGTATTACAAACTTAGAGACCCAGAGGAGCAGTTGAACATAAAATTTATGGTGAAGTTCTATGAATTCCACAACACTTGTCGGTTGATGGCCTCATGGTGGAAGGAGGACAAGAAGTTTACAAACTAGATAAATGGTTGGCATGGGACAATTAACTTGAGGGATACATACATCTACTTGATGGCTCTCATATGTTGATTGTATGGAGAGAAGGATTGCTCCAAGTTTTCAGAAGCATGGATGCCCTTGTCATACATAGTGGTGATCTTTAGAAGCTGCTTCAAATGGGGAGAAATGATTTCCAAGCAATTGAACATCTTTGTTCATTAGGCTCAGACGTCAAAATAAGGGGAAGCACTCACTTTCCACATGGCCTCGTACCTTCTTAATGTTTTTTGTGCGAGAAATGTCTTCGCCGACATGAATTTAATATGGCATGTTGCGGAGCTCCCTATTCATTTTTACTTCAGCATACTATGGAATAGAAGGTACAAAAAATTTGGCACACTCATTTGTAATGAATTCATTGCCCATATTTATTTTATTGTATTTAAACAGGAATGCCAAAGACTAGCCACAACAACCAAGAAAATGGTAGAAAATGTAGGCCATTGGTATTTATATGAATACATAACCTATATCGGGGTGTACGGGGCCACTAGAGCACCACATCTACTCCCTTCTCATGTCCCAGACCGGTGCATTGTGGGAGAAATATGTTATCAGAATATCCTATAGGGCTATAACTCCACGTTATTCAAGGACAAGAAGTGGGCTTTCATACCCTACGTCTTCCATGTGGGGTTTTATTTGGTAAAGGAAACTGCTCAAGCCAAACAAGAAGGGTTCAGTTAGCTTGAATTTAGGTTCTCAGTGGGCTGATTCTACAAGCACAACCCTAAAGGCCTAGTCCCCCAAGATGCTTCATAGGTATCATCTTGTTGGCCATATGCGCATGACAAATTTGAGAATGAAATTTTCACAGAATGCGCTCGGGACTAGGAGGAGGTAGTACAGAGGATGGTCAACCCGAACATGACTAGGTTCAAGGCTATGAGCATGGATGAATAGGTGGAGATAATAAATAAGTCGTCTCAAGAGGCCCTCAGAGTTAGGGAAGAAATTAGAGCAGCAGAGACTACAGAGGCACAAAGAAGAGGATTTCTCTTGCTAGAATGGGCACGAAGAATCATTGAGCAGTAACAGAATGACCCAAATATCGTAGATATGTTGAGGATCCCCATAAACAAACCAATATCAACAAGAGTAGAGCCAAGTGGCTTAGAGCCAATACAACTTGAAGAAATCACCGGGCTAGAAAACCCTGAAGTTCCATCACCACAGATCATATCACTAGGGGGGATTTCAACCCAACCTGAGATATTAAGGACACCAGGTAGGAAAAGTGTACCGAACCACTTGTTTGACTTAATAACCATCTATGATGATGAGGAGAGTTCCTATTTTTGCCTGGTGACTCCAGTACATATTACAGAAGAAAAGAAACTTGAGAAAGCATCTACCTGAGGTCTCAATGCTCCAATTCAAAACCTTATGCAGAGTGACCATGAGGTCAAAAGTGTCTTAGAAACTAAGTTACTTGAATTGTTGGGAACCCCAATGGACATATTGAGGGATGAGCTAGGATCAGGTGGTCATAAAGAGGAATTTCCACAACAATAAATTGACACATCGATAGCCGATTACCAAATAAGTATCATACCTATCCCTGACTCTTCAATTTTGGTCGATACCTCACCAGCCGATGCAAAAAAAACAAAAGTCAATCCATAGGGACATATAGAATAAGTTTAGGAACCAATACTGGAACATACACATACATTCGGGATCCTGGGAGATACTCTGACTTGGGGAGAACAACAAATCCTCGAACTTGTTGATGAGGTCTCCAACATACAAGTGATCTCCTATGACAAAAAAATAAAATCCATCATGAAGAGGACTACAAAGAAGAGAACGCTCATGCTAGATAGCTCGATTATAATCACTACGGAGGAGAAGCTACTCAACACTTTACACGACAAGGCATCTGAGATTACTGACACAGGGATGGCTATTATTGATGCCACGTTGGATAGAGAAAAGAGGGATGAAAAGGAGTTGGTCGTCGCACTAAAGGAGTTGGAGAATTTTCCCCATTCGACGAAATACTATAAAGGCCCAACGCAGGCCACGGTTTTCCTAATGAGTGAGCTCCAAAACGATTATGAAAAATTCACAAGTGAATGACATATTTGCATCACATGAATAGTTGATTTCCAGGATGACACCCTTATGGCACTAGCAACCTGCAAGGATGTGGAGAGGTGGTATGAAAAATCTCATCAAGAAGTATAAAGGATTGATTACATCAGTGTAGTACAAAAGGGTTGAGACATCAAAGAGAACGGTACTCAGGTGATAAGGGATAGCAACATAGATCAGATCAGTAAAGTGATCGAATACTGGGTAAAAATGGCCCAGGAGCCTCAGCAGGCAATTCAGGAGAAGTGGGACGAGTGTGAAAAGAGATGGGAACCGATTAATTGAGAGATGAAAGGCATCGGCCTCCTAGAATTTGGCTCACCCGAAGACTTTGTTGACCTGCATGACATAGTCAAGATACATGCATAATAAGACTCAGCATGGACAACAGAGATCGCAAAGGTGGCGAACATGGTGCCAGGTCAAGTACAACAATTCATGGGGCATCCTATTAAGGCTCTAGCAGTTTTGCAACAATTGAGTGTTAAAATAATCAAGTACAGAGAAAGGGTAGTAGAATTGAAATAAATTATTTCAGCCTCGATGGATGAGCACGGGTTCTCATATGCCAACACATGCGAGGAACTCTTCATCAAATGGTTGGAATATGAGAAGAGTCACCCACTTTAGTAAAACTATTATATGATTCTTAGAGAACAGAGAGATTAAAGCACAACGTGGCGATATTTGTGTTTACTTATCTTTCACTTGTAATAGGTATTGGCACTTGATTCATTATAAATAAGAGGATTGGCCTTTGAACACTGATCGATGGTTTTGGAAAGACCCTCATTTTTGGAATTGTAGAGAACTATTTCCAAACTACCTTAATTGAGAAGTTGTGTTCAGGACTTGAGACAAAATATTGTTTTTCATCAAAGGCACTATATAATTGGATTGAGAAGGAACTACTTCCAACTTTGTTTCTGTAATTGATGTTGTAACGAGTAAGATTTTCTGAATCTATTGATAAGTTATCTGTTTCAATATTTTTTGCAGTTCTTGTTCTTAATTATGAAAAGAAAATCGTTGTGTTAATGTGCGATTAATGTTAGAGAAAAGGAAACTATTTTTATTTCCATCATCTTATTACATGCATATTTTCTTACGATAATTGTACCTCAGTGAATAATTGAAATACCAACAAGTTAATGTATTAGTACTAGGATTGTAACAAGTGTGAATATCTTTGTCTACATGATTGAGAACAAGGGATATCCCAAGCTCATCCTTCTTCAATAGTTAGGAATACCTTCCACTAGTTGGTTTATACCAGCACAAATCATTTTATCAGACTCATCTTATAATAGAAAAGACAAAAAGAGAACACTTAAACTGAAGAAGGAACTTCCATAGGAAAGTATCCTATAAATCACCACGTAAAACCCATCGATAAATTGGCTAGATCGAAAGATCTGGAGAACCATTCCACCATCAAACGTTGCAGAGTCTGATTGGGCCTCCGTGGCCGGTTTGGTTCCTATTTTTGAGTTAAAGGGATTTAAGACCCCTCAACAGAGATGAAGAATATAACATTTCAATTAAACCAGAATAGGGGTAAGGACAAAAGATAATTTGTTTGGTGTACAACATGTAGGACCAAAGCACACCAAAAGAATGAATGACCAACTTTCTCACAGTACATGGAAACATGATTGCCAAACCCTTTGCCGACAGGAGGACTATGGTGTGAGATCTGTAATACATAGGGGCATGATCCATATCATTTTCCAATGATGCATCAATACCAGACAATGCCTAAGAGTTCATATTTCAACTTTTTCAAGTCAGTGAGACATGATGACAAGGATTTTAGGACATTGGACTGGATGATGGAAAGAACCTCAAACACCTATAGGGTTCAGGAATAAATGATGACAGGGCAAGCTGCACCATAGTTTAACCATGTACCAGACTCATTTAACACTATGCCACAACAATATAACATTGTGCAACCACAGTACAATACCACGTAGCCACAATATAATATTGCGTAGTATAATTAGGTGCCTCAGCACAACGCCCCGCAAGGAGATCGAGCTAGATACAGAGGTGGAGGGTGAGGTAGAGGATCCGTGGTATATCATAACTATCAACAACTAGGACACTATGCAAGAGAATGTCCACTTCCACCTGCGACATGTATGTATTGTCGCACATCAGATCATGACACAAACAATTGTCTAACACTATTGGGGAAGATTCGGGAAAGAGGAATCAAAACAATCATAATTTTCAATGGATTTATGCAAAAGCAAGGGATGATAGAAAAAATATCAACATAGTTACGAGCGGAGGAGATTAGACATGAGATGATGCAGTAAGACAAGATACATCATAACACCAATGGGTGAAGAAGAATGTCGAACCACATAATCAGTTTGATGCGCATAATGAAAATGATCTATTCAAGCAAGCCAGACAAGAATTCTTGAAGCCAAAGATTGCATCTACATCAACTACGCAACATACTCAGGATGTACCAACGTACAAGATGCCTTCATCGTTGGATCACACTAATGAAGGACAACCCCTAGGACAAGAAAGTACCATAAAGATTTTTCTACAATCCTGTGTTAAACTAGTAAATGATCCATCATCTATTAAAGTATTACAAAATATGTTAGAAAGATGGAACATAGATGTAGAGGGAAAGCTAGAGCATAAAATAGTTAATCACTTGCATACAAGGAGGAGGACAAGTAGAGAGTTCATATTGAATGCCAACATTGGAGATTTCAACATCGGGGATATTATACTGGATTTAGGCTCTGAAGTAAATGTGTTACCCAAGAAGACATGGCAATGTATGGGAGAGTACACATTAGGATATTCACCTGTTCAACTGAAAATAGAAAATCAACACAGAGTTATGCCAATTGGAAGGCTAAAGGGTGTGATAGTAGATCTGGAGGGAGTGTGCACTAAAGACGATTTTGAAGTTATAGAAATAGTGGATGGCACGACACCTTACCCAGCATTGCTTGTCTTGGATTTGGTGTTTTAAAAATAGGACATAATCAATTTGAAGACAAGGAATATGACATTCAAATCAGGAGAATACATAGGCGTTGTGCCACTAGACCCATCATAAGGAGAATTTTTTGTAGAACCCACTTTCTTAGACCTGGAGGAAATCAACTAGTTATACAAAACCATCGTGCAAGAAGAATATTATGTGAATCCAAATGAAGATGGGATACTCAGTTGGAGAAGTATCATATCATGTGTTTCATATTCAGATAAAGGGTTCGAGAATTGACAACAAAGATTACATGAAGTATCCACAAGAAGGTGCACAAAAATAGACTGCGCAGTAAGATGGGTAGGTACAAAGATAAGAGAACCTCCTAGTTTTCATGATGTGAATGACTTAGAATAATTCCTAACAAGATACGAAGATGAAGTTTTAAAAAATCAGAGGCTCTTATCCCTGGACATAGCACTCAGGGAAACACATGCAAGATGATGGGTTATGCACAAAGAGACAGTTAATGATTGGTACCAATGTAAAAGATTATTGTGCATCAGATTTGGCGGAGAGCGTAAGAGCATAATCATGCAGAGATATGATGGACATAGGTCATCATTGGAAAACTTGGAGAAGTGCAGAACACTATGGATGTTGAAACCACTAGAAGAATGGCCTCGTCACTTTATTCATACACTAGAAGGAATTCCAGAAAACTGGTATGTGGACCAGGAACTGCGTAGAGAAACTATAGAATGAACAACACTACAAAAGAGTTTTATAGTAACTTTATCATTTGAACATGAGAACCCCAACATGGATTTATCACTCAAGAAGATAAGAGGAGTAATATTCATTCAAGAACCAAAATTAGAACTCATAACATAAATCCAACAGCAGAATAGAAAGACAGTGAAAGAATTAGTGTCATGCTATCATGTGAAGGAAGAAGCACCAGATGAAGATTACCCATGCAACATTCAAATTACATAAATTGAAGGAGAAATAGAGGTGGAAGGTACATCTCTCGAATTGGAAGTATCTATTATGCCAATAAAGGTGAATAAAGTAAACATTGGGACATATGATAATCCCAAAATGGCCAACATTGGAGATTACTGGGATGAACAAGCAGTAGAAAAAATAACATAGTTACTGCATGAGTACAGTGACATGTTCCCAACAACCTTTACAGAGATGAAAGGCATAGTAGGATATCTAGGAGATATGAATATACCTCTCAATCCTAAGTCTAGATCATCTCGACAACGACCATATAGAATGAATCCAATATATAAGCAGAAAGTAAAAGCAGAAATTGACAGAATGTTGGAAGCTGGAATCATCGAACCAGTAGAAGAATCAGAATGAATAATCCCTATGCTAGTTCAAGAAAATAAACAAGGAGGTATAAGGATTTGTGTAGATCTCAGGAAATTGAATGATGCTTTCCTACATGACCATTTTCCCACACCTTTCATAGATGAGGTATTAGAGAATGTAGGAGGCTAGGAAGCATACTCATTCATAGATGGATTCTTAGGTTACTATTAGATCAAGATAGCTCCTGAATATAGATACAATACCACTTTTTCCACAGAATGGGGATCCTACCAATACAAATTCATAAATTTTGGATTGAATAATGCACCAGAAGTATTCTCAAGAGTAGTCATGGATGCATTCAAAGAATTCATCCATGAGTTTTTAGAAGTGTACCTGGATGATTGGACCATATATAGTCTATTGAAATACCATGTGGAAGTTTTAAGGCTGATGTTGGAAAGATGTAGGTAGTGTCAGATATCATTAAATATCAAGAAGTGAATCTTTGGGACACCATTTGGAATACTATTGGGACACATAGTGTGCAAACAATGATTGCTAGTATATCCTACCAATATTGCAGTAATTGTTAATTTACCACCACCAAAATTAGTGCGTCGGTTGAGAGCAACATTGGGCCACACAAGATACTATAGGAAATTCATAAAAGGGTATGCGTAATTCATTGCATTGATGGAGAAATTGTTGAAGAAAGATAGTAAATTCTAGTGGAATGAGGACTGCTGGTGAGGTTTGGACACTCTAAAACAAAAAATGGTCACAACACCCATACTAGTATTTCCAGATTGGGAGAAAACATTTCATGTGCATGTAGATGCATCATCCATAGCACTTGGATATATTCTGGTGCAACCATGAGGATGAGAATTAGACCATCCTATAGAATTTGTAAGCATAAAACTGTCAAAGTCAGAACAAAACTACAATACTACAGAAAGAGAAGGCCTAACAATGGTATATGCACTGCAGAAGTTCATACACTATTTACTTGGAAAATATTTTAAGATGTTCACAGATCATTCATCCCTCAAATACCTAGTCAACAAGCCAGTGTTGGGGGGGAGAATGTGTAGATGGTTACTGTTGTTTCAGGAATTTGACTTTGAATTGATAGTCAAACCAGGGAAGTTGAATGCAGGGCCTGATCACCTGTCAAGAATCACCAATGGATAGGTACCTACAAATTTAGAGGAAAACTTCCCCAATGCGTATTTATTTTCAATCCAAGTAGATGATGAATATTTTGTTGACATCATTGAATACTTGAGTACAGGGACTATGCCACAATAATTCAACACTGCGTAGAAGAAAAATATGGTAGTCTGAGTTGCAGACTATCAATTGATTGTAGGACACCTATACAGTATGGACATAGATAGCATATTGAGAAGATGTGTACTAGAACATGAAAGGCCTAGGATTATAGCAAAGTCTCATGAGGGAATAGTTGGAGGACATTATGGAGAAAAATCTATTGTGAAAAAGGTATTGCACGTAGGACTATGGTGGCCGACCATTCACAGAGATGAAAAGGACAAATGTCAGAGATGTGATGTATGTCAGAGGGTTGGTAAGCCTAATAGATGGGATGAGATGCCCCTAATACCACAAGTAACCTTGAAAGTATTCGAAAAATGGGAAATAGACTTTGTGGGACGAATTAATCCACCAGCAAATAGCTCAGGAGCAAGGTATATCATTACTGCGACAGAGTACTTAACGACATGGGCAGAAGCAGCACTAGTAAAATATTGTAGCGTAGAGACAACAATATACTTCATTTTTGAGCAATTGATCATTATATTTGGATACCCAAGGATTTTGATGAGTGACCAAGGAACTCACTTCATCAATAGTACCATCAAGGCTATGACTGAGGAGTTTGAAGTCTATAATCAAAAGAGTACACATTATCACCCTCAAGAAAATGGAACAGTGGAAGCCTTTAATAAGATCATAGAGAATGCTTTGACAAATATATACAATGTCCACAAGGATTATTGGGATTTGAAGATACCAACAATATTATGGGCATGTAGGACTACATGCAAAAATTTGACAAGACAAACACCATTCAGGTTGGTGTTTGGACAAGAAGCAGTGGTGCCATTAGAATTCTTCGTACCCAGTCTGTGTGTAACAACAATCACCAACATGATAGAATGGGGTGTAGTATAAGAAAGGCTAAGTCGGTTGATGGAGATAAAAGAATATATGATTATAGAAGGATTTCACCAAGAAGTATAGAAATCAAGGGCCAAATATTGTCATGACAGACATATTAAAAGGAAGAGTTTCAAGGAGGGAGACCTAGTCTTGGTGTATGACAATAAATTTCTTCAGCATCCAGGAAAATTTAGAATGCATTGGTTGGGACCGTATGAAGTGAAGATTGTCGCAGAGCATGGAGTTGTACAATTGAAAGGTTTAGGAGGTACAGAACTCAGAGGAATGATCATTGGGATTCGACTGAAACTGTATAGGGAAAATCGACCTCCTAGTACTTAGAAAGTTACCGCGCAGTAACAAGATATGTATATAGTGTATTATAGTAGAAGTAAGGGAGAGAAAATGAGAAAAACAAATAAAAACAAGAAAAAGAAGGAAATCCATAAAAATTAAAAAGGGGATAAAAATAAAAATAGATCGGCACGCATGGAGGGTTTTAATAGAATAGAATAGTGTGTTACACGAAAATGAGGGATGGAAATCACTGCGCACAGGAGAGCAGTTAATGGGTAGAAAGGTACAACATGCAGGTAACACAACAAAAAGTGAAAAAAGTGACAACTATTAGTGTGGCACAACTGCCACTTCTCTATCCTGCTATAAAGTTGGAAAAAGGGGGGGAAGTGACCCATTGTGTTTTTTTCTATGCAGAAGAATGCATAGCTGAGAGGAAGAGTGACAAACTGTGAATTTGTGTTACATTTGTCGATTTCAAAGCATGTAGTTTGGATTTCCTCACCATTTCACCACCAAGGGTTGGAGCATCAAGAAGAACTAGATGAAACACATGGAGTAGCACACAGGTTCCACAGAACGAGACAAACGAGATGCCCATGGTGGTGGATGTGGACAAAACCCACACACCAGAGTATGAGAAGACCACATTTCATGTGGAAGAGGATAAGGAACCCACATAGGAGCCCGAGCATCTGGAAGAGGACATCGAATGGACGGAATCCGATGCATCCATGGGGAAAGGGCCGCAACAAGAAGAAACAACCACGGGTTCCATGCAGCAGGGCCTAGAGTCAAAACCATAGCATGAAACTGAGCGAGAGTCCATACCAAAGGGTGGGGTATTGTCCCCACAAGGGAAGAAGAAGGTGTGAGCAGAGACTATTGCACAAGGTGTACATCATGTACATGAAGAATTGGCCATAGTGATGCCTTTTATCACCCTATAAAATTAGGGGCTCAACTGGTGACTGAGATATTATTTGTTCTAGTATTTTGGTTGACAAATGATTTTTCATTCTGCAAATAATTTGAGGAAAAAGAAAAAGAAAAAAGAAAAGAAAAAGAAAAAA
>SNQJ01S0145962.1:4558-28556 GCA_010110895.2 Picea sitchensis
AAGAAGCAAGCTTGGAAAACCTTGGATGGTGCAACTAGCTATAAAAGCTAAAAGAAAAATTAATGAGATGGTTAAGGCATGTCCAATGGACATGAATGGATTGAACACAAGGGAATATTTGAACATCATACCTTTAAGTTCCTATGACTGCCTCATTGGTATGATTGGTTGGACCAACATCATGTTTTCCTAGACTGTTATAATAAGACATTTACTTGCTTGGATGAGGAAGGGAACTTCGGGATAGTACAAGTAATTCATAGGGCAGTAATTGTGATAAGTTTCAGACTTGCAACTAAAGAAAATTTACAGGAATGGGTGTCAAATATTTTTATCACATATGGAATGGGTGTCTCTTCAAGTTGTGATAGATTTATTTATTAAAATTGAAGCTACTATACCAATGTGAGTCATGATACAAAATTAAAATGCAAAGAATTGGGATAGGGAAACTCAGTAAATTCATAAAGATAATAGATGTTTCTATACTTAGAAAATGCTACTCATCAAATAGTCAACAATATTTATGAGGGGTTTATATAATGGAATTATTTTCTATTTTAGTTAAGTGTTTGGCTATTGAATTTTCAACTACTGCATTAATGAATGAGAATTATGTGAAAATTTATCAAGATACAAAACATAACTGGAATTGAAAATGATGATGTGTATGATTAAGGTGGAAAGAATAAATTAGGAAACTATTTAGGAAGGTTATTGGGATTTTGATTTTTTACGATGGGATTTTTTTGACAAGTAGGTATAATATATAAATATTATACAATTTGTATATTTTCAAGTAGTTGGATTATTTTCCTTAATGATAAAAGTAATGATATGAAGTATTTTCTAGTTATATATATATATATACTTTTAACATGGGGTTGTGAATCATGAATGATGGTGAAGTTCAATATATTTTTTATCCACTTTAACTCATATATGTTTATTGAATTGGTGTGGAACATTATTGTCTAGGAATATTCGAATTAATTTTTATTTTTGGATGTTTAATATTAATTAGGAATGGATAAACAGGTAAATTCAAGGCAAGAAAAGAATATGAGGTTGATAAAGGAAAAGGGTTATATTTGGGTTCCACTAGGGTTGAGGTTCATGTGGATTACTTTTATGTAAATTAGGTACAATTAAGGGAACTTGCGATGGAAGGTGATGATCTCACATATGGAATTCCATATCCATTAATGAAGATATTGACAAATCTACAAGAAAAATTCATGGAATTCAAGAGTCAAGGGAAGAATTATAAGATTTATGGAGAAGAAACCTATATCACAAGGTAGGTCTATCACAACTAGTGAAGAAAGAAAGTTAAAAAAAAATTGTTGTACATATCAAAATCATATAAGAAAACACCATTTTAATGAGATAGAAGAGATTAGAACAATTTAATCAGGGAAAAATTTAGGGGATAAATTTTTCCCATGGGCTAATTTTCCATGGTTTCCCCAAAAAAGATTCACCAAATTCCATTTTTTCTAAAAATGATTCACCCAATTTCTATATGATAAAATTATTTTACCTTAAAAATCACCAAAACATTATAGAGACTATATTAAATACTTAGAAATTTGAATATTTTTACAAAATTGTTGCCAAACATTTTAGAGTTTGCATATTAACGACTAATAAGATTCACAAAAGATTTTTACATTTAAGATAAATTTCTATCCTTAAAATTATTCTTGCATTTAATATCTTATTTTTCCTATCCGCGTAACCTTAACCCCCATAAAATAATCTAAAACCATCTTGGTAGTGATAGGATCTAAATTAATTATCTACTTTAATTATAAATGAACATTTGTCATTTAAATGGTTAAAAATGTTACAACACAATATCAAATCTTAACATTCATTCACAATATTGAGATTGTTTTAGTTTCACTAGGAATCTCATTTTACAAATTGTGAACACAAACCATTCAATAATGAGCAATGTACATCTACATCCATGTTGAATAAAGTATCCCCTTTCTCTTACATTTTTACAATTCCACTCATCCAATGTATTATTCATGTTGGACCTTTCACTAGTGATGGAAAATGCCCACAATTTTTGTGACATTTTTAAAGAGAAATGACAAGATAACAAATTAATTTTCATATGTGTAGTCATATAATGAGTAATTATTCATATTATACTTTCACTATTATTTCAGACACTCACTATATACTATGTAACATTAAATGTTTTAGTGCCAAGATAACCAATTTTCCATAATTACACTTAGTTAATGAGTTCCTAACTTTTGAAATTTCATTGTATATTGTTATCCCTTGCCTAGGGATAACTAAGGAGATTATGTCTCGAGGCCCACAGGTCCTAGACATGGAGTACCGAGAGCCATATTGACTTGAGCCTGGCCCTATAGGGACCATCTTTCTTCTTCAGTGCCTCCGTTTTGTCAGCAGCAACAACATCCATCCCATCGATCTGGTCCTTCAGTAGCAATGGGTCTTGCTCCATGAGGTAATGAGTCTAGGTATCATGGTATGTGTCACTTTGATTCTCAAAACATTTGAATATGTGCATTTAATTATTTTTCCTTCATGATGTGTGCTTGGACTTGTTCGACAACACAGGTATTCCAACAGAGGACGAACACCTTCAGTAACCATTCACATAACCAGATCAAAGATCAACACACCGATGTTTTCACGTGGTAAAACCCCTATATGGGGAAACATCCACGGCCCAAACATGACCACTTGGTGCAGGTTATTAATGCAAAAGAAAAGATTCTGAGATTTTACAAGAGAGTTTCTCCTGTCGATCATCGACAAATGACCCTCCATGCTCTTTAAATAGAGATCATGGACCAATGGTGTTAAGCCAGCATCAATGGTCGTTAAGGTCGAGGAGAGTATGAGCCGTCAAATCACTCTATGTGGGAACATATCATTGACAGGTAAATTTCCTAACTACAAATGCATACTAATGCATACTAAATAAAAACACACTTTTACCTAACGACATATTAGACCAAGTAGATCTTAACTAACTCCCCAAGTGTCTAAATATCCTAACATCCCATAGAACAACTTGGGATAGGATTGGTTACAATAATGACACAGGAGAGAATGAACATTAGAGTCTATTCCCCCTTAATGGCAACTTCCTTAACTCCTAACATGGTCGAAGTTTGGAAAACTTCACTACATCAGAGACTTTGTGAAAATGTCATGCGCAACTTGATCTTACGTAGAGACAAAGAGAACTTCAATAGCTTGATCATGAATGGCTTTCTGATGAAGTGCATGTGTAGCTCGATGTGTTTATACTGTGATGAAATGGGTCTTTAGCGACGATGGAACTTTGATTGTCACACCAAAGTAAATTGGGATGTTGGTCTTTGGAATCAAACTTCGAAGGATGCAGCCGAGAGCCATAGAGGGCTTCGACTTACATTCTGCATTGCTTTCATTGCTACCTTCCTGTGAAGAAAGTGCAATAACTTTGTTGTTTCTTATAGGCCCAAGTGATAGGTCTGAACCAAGGCTAAAAACATAACTGCGATGGGCACTTACAGATCATCGAGTCGCCCATTGTCGAATGGAGTGAAACCAGCCAATAAGGGGAGTCCCACAGTATGTGTATCCCAAAGTGACGATTACCAAGACATGTAGAAGTATCCTTTTAGGCTGCTTTCCAATGGCTTTCATGGGGTGTTTGCATATATGGAAACAAGACCAACGACAAAGGGAAAGATCAAGGCGGTATGGAGTCAAGTATAAAGAGGCTACCAACTAGCGGCGATACGAGGGTGGCATCAACTTTAGGAAGTACAAGTGGAAGAAAGCTTGACTCAAACTAGAAGGGAGAAGGGTTGGTTTACAATAATCCATGTGAAAGCTGACGAAGAAGGTCACAAGCATGCAGGCTGGGAAGAAAAATTCCTTCATTAGTTTGCAAAACTTGGAATGAGGAAATAGTCACCAAAAATCTAAGTCATCATTTCAAATTTCTTCTTAGGATGGTTTTCACGGGGTTTAAAGTTTTGAGTCACTACCGGTAAGGATAAGGTCATCAACATAAGGACAAGGATGATGAGATGGCTTCCCTACTTTCTTAGGTATAGACATTAGGATCAAAAAAGGAATCTAGAGAATCTAGTGGCAATAAAGCTATCTATTTTGGCATACAAGCTCGGGGAGCTTGCTTGGGATCCTACAAAGAGATTTCTTGAGGTGACAAACAAGGCTAGAAGTCATTGAGACATAGCCAGGAGGTTTGTTCCATGTAGATTTCTTCTTTCAAATGCATCATGCAAGAAGACAGATTTAACATCCATCGGATGAACCTCCCATTTATGTGATGAAGCTTGAGGGCAAGAACAAGGCGAATGGAATTCATTTTGGCTTTCTGAGGGCAAAAGGTTTCATTATAGTCAATACCTTGACTTGGGAAAATCCTTTGGAAACTAATCAAGCCTTGTGTCTTTCAACACTTCCATCGATGCATACTTAGTTCCTATATACCCATTTGCATCTAACAAGTTTTCTTCCTTTTGGAAGAATTTTTTTTAGATGCAAATGTCGTTTTCCGTTAAAGAGCGATACTCTTCATTCGTGCTATATCCCAATGGATGACACCGGAAACTACGCAAATGTCTACCGGATCATGGTATGCGAAACGGGCAAGAGAAGGGCTTTCATTTGGCTTGTGAAGCGTGTCGGCAGCTGATCCCGAAGGATCGCAGGCAAGATCCTGTTGCTTCTCGTGTTGGGCGGGGACCCCATCTAGGAAGCGGTGGGCGGTGCTTGTTATTCGAGGTTCAAAGGATATCACGGAGGAATGTCGGCCAGTGGTGGATTTTCATCCTCTCTTTCATCCTCTGAAGAAGAATCGGAGCTAGGAGCAGAGAGAAAGGCACAACAGCCAAGAATTAGGATCGCAGGCCAATATATTTTCATCCAATTTAACATCTCTTAGAATAATTTCATTACAATGTGGTTGAAGAAGTCTATAACCTTTGACATCTTGGAATAACCAACAAATATACACTTCTCACTTTTAGGTTCTGATGCTTTCCTTTTCTCATCGGAAATATGAGCCCATGCTACTACCAAATACGAGTGACTTCAAATACAGTTTAATTTTAGTCCAAGCTTCTTAGATGTTATATTTTTAAGAGCCTTTGTGGGGTGTGATTGACTATGTAATTTCCACAAAGGCTCTTAAAAAATACACGGAAGTGACTTAATCCCTTAGATTGGATCATACAATTAGCCATTTCTTTTAATGTCGCGGTTTTTCTTGACAACACCATTTTGTTGTGGTGTATATGGAGCAGTGTGTTTCATTTGGATTCCCTATGTAGTGTGTTAACTTGTAAAATTATTGTTCACATATTAGCCTCCATTATAGAACTTCTTAACCTTTGAATTTGATGTCCGGTGCTTTTCTACAAAGAGCCTTATAGGCCAAAAACTTGTCAAGAAAATTGCTCTTAAGTTTTAATAAATTAAGCCAAATGCGTCACGGAAAAGTCATCAATTAATGTTAAGAAATACTTGCACCGAGGAAAAGAAGGAGAAGAAAATGGACCACCGCAATCACTTTGAACAAGCTACAAAGGACCCAGGGTGTGCCAAGAACTGCGTTTGTCAAAGTGTCCGATGATGTTTGTCAAGAATACAACTGGCACAAACATCATCTATGCATGAAATAAGAGGGAGACCAGTCACCATTTGTTGATTACATAGTTGTTGCAATGAGAGATAGTTTAGATGACCAAACCACTCATGCAAAGTTTGCTCAAGTCATCGCTATGAGCAATAAGCCCGATGAAAAGTTGATGACCCAAAGTTGTCAAACTTGTACAACTGGTAATATCATCAACAATTCAGGTTGCAAGAACATGTAGGATCTTTTAGATCCTTGATTACAACTGGTGAGGTGGCTTCGGCGGTTTACCTTCCACTGGTCCGGTGATTTGATTTATTGATAGAAGGTTACAAGAAGATGGAAACACATAATACATCATTGAAATGACCATTTTCTACACGAATTGTTCGGATCCTACAACACTCAGAGATCTATTATCACCAACAAATATTTCCTTGGTGTTACATTCATTTTAAATGAGAAAATATGGCTTTATCCTTAGCCATATGATAAGATGCTCGGGAATCAATAAGCCACTCATGTCGAGGAAAGAAGTATTAGTAGAAAGTTGTATTGAAGGAAAAACCGAAGCCCGAAAGTGCATGTCCATGAGAATAAGAGGAAGAATCAATCGCGATGTTGTGCTTCTTCCTTCAGCCTTCTAAGTTTGCCATCTTCTTGAAACATTGGACTCATCATGACCATCTTTATTACAAAAGTTGCAATGTCATTAGTATTCTTTTTATATTTTGATCATTTGTCACTGCCATTAATTTTGGAAGCTATGCATTGCGGGTTTGGACCCTTAGGTTTTGTTTGTTGTTGTAGCGAGGATGTTTCTTGGGATACTTAGGTTTATCTTTACATTTGGGCAACTAAGGCTTTGTTTGAGGTACTGGAGTGTTGATCACTCCAAAGCAAACATATCTTCCTCTCTAATCAAGAAGTACAAAATGACTCAAGGTGGGTTCTACATAAGCTTTCCTAGAGCCTCTTTCATGGCATAAAAGGTAGATACAAACACATAATATGCACTACCTATCTTAGAGAGAATAAGACCTTAATACGCCCTTCCTTCATTGTTATCTTACATTCTTCACATAAAAAGTCGAGTGTTTTTAAACTTAGATAGATAGTCTCAAGGCAAGAAAATCACTTGGACTCAAGGTGTTATTTGATTTTCTTGTTATTACTTTGAATAATATTGTGTTTAACAAACACATATTCAATCTTGTCCCAAGCTGCTTGGGGTCATCAATTCCTTGAAGATGGTACCTTCGTCGGGGAGAAATGGACATTTCAATTAGTCCACGTGCTTAGTCATTCCTAATAGCCCATTTGGCTTTCTTATCATCATCGATTAGGGTTTGTTTCCGTTCCCATGGTAATCGATACGGTGCTACTTCTTAATAAATCTTCCATGGGATCTCATTGGAAGTAGTTGTCGCTGATAAGCATGAGATTACTTGTAGAAACCATAGTAAATATGCAGATAATGAAGATTTAAAAACCAAACTAATGATTTGGATGGAAATATCTTCGAAAAGTTATGCGGTTTTAAAAAGAACGACACTAAAGCAGGACTTCGATGTAGAGAGTTATGCCCTTTTAAAAGGCATAAACAATAACCAAATAACCAACAATTGACGATTAGGCTACTTTATGAAGTGACCCACTTTATAAAAGAGAAGTGGGGATCACTTTACAATAAAGTTACCTTATAACAGAAAAGTTGCATGCAAAAATAAATAACTCTAAAATAAAATATAAAGCTACTTATAGTGATTCCTTTTATACTTGAAGTGAAATGCACTTTACAATTTTAGCATGAACTTTTTCAAAAGAAGTAACAAAAGAGACTTGAACTCAAGACCTCTTACTTAATAAGGCAAGTTTTAACCAATGATCTAGCAAAACATATTGTAATGTTCAAAGGAGGATTGTTGTTGTTTTTGTTGTTGTTGGAAGACGGCCTTTGAGAGCATGCTCAAAAACTCTTTTCACACAAGAAAAAATTTTTTTTTTTTTTCGATGACAACAAGGGTTAGGTTAGATCTCGGTTAGCTTACAGGAAGATGCACCTTCCTATTTGTTTCTGATTTACCGATATCGCACAAAAGTGAGGCAAAGATCATACGCAGATCTAAAAGGTAGCAGCCCGGAAAAAAATACAAACCAGAAATAAAATCAAAACTTTGCAAAAATTTAAAAATGTGTATTAAGACTTTATACCTCAAGATTATTTGTAATGAATTAGAGTATCTTGGGCAAGCGAAAACCTTTTGGTGAAGCGAGTGTTCTGAATGAAAGCGTTAAGCGGTTGCAATGGAACAGTGCTTTCAGCCAAAAATGTACAGAAATGCCGAAAATGGAGATGAGACAACAACCGACTTCACGATCTCGATCTACAAGCGGGTCTTCAAATGGGCTTTGATACAATGTTCGAAAACACAAGTATTCCAGCAGAGGAAAAACACCCTTTGGTAACCACTCCACGCATAGATCAAAGATCAACACACCGATTTTTCGTGGTAAAACCCCTAGAAACATCCGGCCCAAATAGCCTTGACCCACTTAGACAATTTATTGAAATGCAAGAAAAAGGTTCTGAGAGAGATTTTACAAGAGTTTCTCTGATGTCGATCATCGACAAATGACCCTCCATGCTCTTTAAATAAGATCATGGACCAATCAGGTGTTAATCCATGGATAAATGGTCGTTAAGATCGAGGAAGTATGAGCAAATCGGATGCTATCGCCGGGAAGATATCGTGACCGTCAGATTTCTAACTACAAATGCATACAATGCATGCTAAAGAAACACACTTTACCTAATGACATATTAGACCAAGTAGATCTTAACTAACTCTAAGTGTCTAAATATCCTACTTGGGACTTTATGCTTTTCCACTTGTCCACACTTGGGGGTAATGATAGGATTCTCTAGAAAGTTGGTTCTCTTAGGATTTGAGTTGCCCTTGGGTGGGTTCATGAAAGATCATCGTCCATTCCCACCATACTATCCTTTTCATCATTTTCCTCTCATCCATCCCCACATTGGTTCAAACATTGGGTTTTCCAAATAGCAAAGGTTGTACCTTGCCTTGTGGGAAGGGCTAGGAGCCTGGGGTAAAAGAAGTAGGCTGGAAAGATAAAATCCAAAGAACAAAACCTTCAGATGCTTCGCAGGGGATTCAGAAGCGGTAAAAGGATTCTCGGTAGTAGAGGGACCCATAAAATAATAAAATCAAGACCTAGTTGGAGGATAGGGGTCTCATCACAAGCCAACCTATTGGGTCCATGGGCATGTAGTGGTATGACACTACCATTCAGCTAGACACCATGCCAGAGTAGTGGTTCTTGGTGGCATAGCCAAAGGGTCTCATCGAGGAGCCAACCTTCTTGTCTCGTGAAATGCTTGTGTTAACAAAGTCACCAGGTCCTACTTGTCGAGGCGGTGTCCCCATCTATTCTCTTGAAAAGAAAAAGCAATAATATAAAAGGTAAAAGGCATTGAATGGGCTTGAGAGCATTTGCATCATGACAGGTGTAGCTCACCCTCTTCAAAAGCACCCACAGGTAATCCATACACTCCCACATCATCCTACCCATTGACAAACATCCCCATGGCATGGTGGTGGCTCTTGGTGGCATAGCCAAGAGAAAGGGGTCTCATCACAAGTCAACTTTCTAATATCTATGAAGTACTTGTGGGTAACATTGTCTGGTCACCACACCGGGGAAGTGTTCCCCAACTATTCTCTTGAAAGAAAAGAAATAAAGAAAAAAGGTAAAGGCTTTGAATGGGCTTGAAACATTTTCATCCATGACAAGGCATGACTCACCCTCTTCAAAGGCACTTACGGGTAAGCCATACATTTCCCCATCATCACTACACCCATTGCTCAAACATCCCCATACCACCTCATCCCCTTACATGACCTAGATTGGTATCCACCTGGAAACATCACACGCATCCAGTAGGTATTATCAAATGGGACCTCCTCAAACCCTCCAAACTTGGCTTGTAGAATGGCATAATGTATTTGAGCACTTATGGGAAAGGGGTTTTATGCACATGTTTAGATAACTTGATTATTAGACATGATTGACATTACTAAGTCCCCATGAATTATGATCCCATGGAGGCATACTTCTTGTTGTTCGCGGAGTCCACACGATAGACCGGTACACATGGGAGATGATTAGTTGGAGACCTCCATGGGGATAAAATCCCAACCCCCGGATGGATCTTTGAGACCCAGTAGAACATACAGAGGCTTGAATCGGAGAGAGGATGTTCCGCAAAGAGCTGACCCTAGCATGCACAGCCGGACCTAGGAGGTCTTGCCATCCCACTATGATGTTGGCAAGAGGCCATGGTATCATAACATTTGATGGACACTTTGGATGCATTTTTGTGCCAAGTGGCATGTGTGGCTTGATCCGAGGCCCAGGAGGCCCCTAGCAGCTTTCTCTGGTATTAGCGTTCCACTGAGAGGCCAACATCACCCTAGAAGAGACAGAAATCACCTCTTTTCTTGATTATGGTTTAATTTGTCAATTTTATGTAAAAATGGATATTACATGCTTTGGTCATGTCGACCTTTTGACCTAATTTTTGTAAATTAAAGGTCATTTTTCATTAATATAAGTAAATAAAAATTCCCTTGTATTTTTCATCATGTTTCACTCCACACAAGTGAGGTGAAATTTCTCCCTACTTAGGGTTTATTAGCTGAAATTTGGTGTGCTTCTTGGAGGCTAAATCTTGGTGTTTTGGCATTTTCTTGGTGGAAAATCTTCAACTAGACTCATTGCTAGATTATTCTTGGTGAATGTAAGTAGATTTCTGTAATTATTCTTTACTTTGAATGGTTATGGTACGACACTTTGCATTTCTTCCAAGATGATGAAATTGCTAGCTTAAAACCTAAGAGGAGGTTACAGCACATGTTATTGTTCTTGCCTTAACAACTTTTTCACCTACTAGATTGTGCTAGAAACCGGACTTTCTTGAAGCATTGTGCTAAGGGACCTACCATTGTATCACCCTAACATCATTTTCTTCATCAATTCATCATTTAATTTATCCTTGAGCTAAAGGAGGAAAACCCAGTAGAGACTAGGGTTTACCTACTTCCTAGTGACCATTTTCCTCCTAGGGTTTAGTGATTGAGGCCTTGGGTTACCAACCTCAATCATTGATCTTCTTGTCTCTAGATCTCACATTATCATTTGTTCCTTCAAGTTTGTTTCTGCAAAGTGACTCCATTATCCCTAAAAGCCACTGATTTAGACCTTGAAATTGATTGATTGATAAAACCAACCATTAAATCCTTTGCAACCAGGCAGCCTACTAACCTTTCCTAAAATAGACTAGACTAATTTACTAACCTACTTTTTGTTGTTACAAAAGTAAGATACAATCAATTATCACAACGGTAAAAGCTCTTAAAAGCAATTGGAAAAGTTGATTCTTACATTACCTAATAAGCTTCTGACAAGTCCTAGTACATTGCTATGGTTTATTGTCATTTTTGGTCATTGTGGAGCCTAATTTAAGGCATTGATTGTGAGAAGATTTTATCATATATACGTGTTGTTATAAAATTATGTTTTCTTCATCTTGCATCAACTCATTGCTTTAATTGATTAGTCGAGGTTTATGGTACTAACATCAAATTGTACTTGAAAAATATATTTGTTTTTCTTGTTTCTTTGTTACGGGAAGGTACATCTAAGTGTTAGATTATAATGGATGTTCTCGTTTAACCATAGACAATATCACTATTGTCACTAACCATGGTAGAAACCAGAACACCTTAATGGAGAATTATTATGAAAGCAAACCCTAGGATAGATATAATGGAAACAAGATAGCACACCTATCTCTCCAAGGATGGCGCAAAGACCGATTAGAGTCAAATAAAACCAAGAGACATTTCAAACCAAAACCAGATATTCTAGATACAGCGGTACATAGCGTGACTCTCCTCGAGACACTAGCATAAAGTAACCGGTCTTATAAGTGTCCCATACGGATTACGAGGTACACTTGGAATGAAGGTACGGCTTCTGTATTTATCTGCGGCGGTAAAGCATGCGGGCTGACTTCTCATTCTGAGTTCCTATTTACTTAGTATATGATGTTCCCTTTAGTAGACTTCTTCTCTTGGAGGCTAATAACCTAATGAAAATTATCCTCTTTAGCGATTTGTCTTCTAGGGTTATTAGCCAACTATTTAGGGTTCTTCTTGCTTCCCGAAATATTCTATTCTCGTCGGTTTTCCGTGGAGGTAAATACCTCCTTGATATATAATATCAACACTCCCTCCTAGGCAGGAGGTATTGAAGGTAATGGTCTTGAGCACAAAACATACCATTCACACGGTAGCATTAACATAGTTAATCCTGACCTTATCTCATGATTAGATCGCAGGCGCCATCATCACTATCGGTGTCATCAACTGCATCATATCTCGAAGCCATATTCCATTTGATTAATTAGGCATGATGTTGTATAATTCACTCACACCATAGAGTGAGTTATACAAGAGTCATTCTTCTAATCCTAGAAGAATAAATGTTACGAACATTTTCTGTCTAGGAAATATCTTTCCATTGATCATCCATCTAGTTGATAATCATTTCCAACATTGATAGTCTTGAAGGCGATCAAAACAATGTCATTCCAATGAATATAACACAGCTGTGTCTATCCATAGTAATTACCACAACTACAATCTAGTGGTACATTGCCGCAAGTAGCACCACGGATACTTGATCAGTCACAATCAGTGGAACACATCCACTATAGTAGTATACATCTTATTGTCCGGAGACATACAGTCTACATAACAATCATATCATAAACACATCAGGCTGTGTTATGATATATAGCGAATCATCTGGGCCATTCTTCCACTCACATCGTGAGATCTGGAAACATCTTCCCTGAGAAAGTAAAACATCAACAATGAGCTATATGGACTATTATTAGGAAGAAAGGGGAAGGAATAAGCGTCGATTTAGAACTGGACCATTCACCTATCACGGGCCATCCCTCACGGTACTAAACAAAGAGTGAAACACGGAAGAGATGAATCTACCACAGGAATGTTTGTCCGATTTATGAACCAGACCATTAATATCTGGGCCATTCCTTAGGCACTAAACAAAGGTGCAACATGGAGAGAATGAATCTTCCTAAGGGAATGGTAATGCGGACCATTTCTAAGGAAATGACTGTCCTACAACAACATCCAAAACATACCATTATTGAGCTACTCACAACTGCGAGAGCCCGAAGAAGAATGATTGTCTGGAGAGGCATACCGGTCTTCTTGACCACTACTAAAAGAGACCATCAAGAAGAGAGACTGTACCATAGACAACAATTCCCCTATGTTAACCACAAGGGGAATCGTTGTCTATGGTACATCAACAATCCATCGAACCATTTTTCATTGCGAAATGGTAGTTCGATTTGGACCATTTCGGTGGAAGAAATGCGTGTCAAAAATCTCAAACCACTTTTCGAAATGGAAAGACACCTCGATCTGGAGCATTTTCTGAACTGGAAGATGATTGTCCATAAATCAATAACACATCATTCCTCCCTCGGCGTGGAGTCATCTCTTCCTTTTTCAATAAAATTAGTTTCCATGAGCTCCACCTTGAGTACACAAACTCTTTCATCTTGGGCAAAATCTTTACCAAAAATGTCCGCTTATCTGCTCATGCGTGGAGATATGTATTGGAGAACCTTTTTCTCCTTTCTGAACTTCATCCGCGAAGAATGTAATTCTTGATCTCAATGTACTTGGTATGCTTTACGGAACACTAGTATTATCCTCTTGAGCGGCTTCATATAGCTCTTATCAATGTAGTATATCTTTGTTGTATTCATCTTTTGTTTCCTACTAGTTGATAACATCATGTCAAGGTCAAGGCATATTCAAGTGGTACTTCTTCTACCATCATGAGGGCTTTTCATGGATTAGCAATCCATCATCCTAAACTTCTAAGTAACCATTCTAATACGATATCTCTTATATAAGGGTTTTCCTGCCAGCTTGTTATTGCATTGGAGCTCTGTACCAAGTTGTTTTGAATCCATACAAGATATTCTTCCATCTTCATATAAGAGTTTGCTTTTCTGGTATGCCTCAAAGCCTTTGAGGTTTCTCTAAATGTAAACTGCAACCCATGGATATTCTTGAGACGATATCTTTGGCTCATGTAGAGGTATGTGCGGTTGAAATCATCATAGTCTTCTCCACTGTCTGGGAGAACCTCTTGATCTAAATGATTTCATTCATAAGCCTTCCATACACTATTCTTCATGTAACTTTCAGTTCCTCTGCTTGATTGCTTTTAGTGAGTTCATATTAAGAATCAGTAATCTTGGAGTTCTTGTCTGATATTTTGGTTGTTTTGGATTTTCTTTTCTTTCTTGGAATGTCTTCATGTTCTTCTCATGTTTCTCTTTAGATCTTGGGTCCATGGAGTTTTCTATATATATTCCATGCTACGAAGAAGATTCCAACTTATTCCTTTCATCCTTAGGATCATGTATGTGGATGGACAACCATGAATACTTTAAGGCTTCTTTTGAAGAAGGCTTCTTCTAAGAATCAAGCCGAGACAATACTGCTTTTCATGGATGTTATCATGGATATATACTTAATCATCTTCAATGGATCATAGGATGGCTCCTCTAATCCTTGCTTCATGTATGAATGCATGCTCTTCTTTTTTGGAATATATAATTGACTCCTCCATCTAACAGAGTCCAGCCTTAAATACGCATCCTTGTCTTCACCGCAAAAAAGTGTCACAAACCTTTTTCCAATTTCCTCTTGATTCTGAAACTTCTTTACGTCTTTACTTCTTCTAGGTTTTCTTCAATATTGATTCTAATTTCGGCTTATCTTGCGGTTTTACTTATGTAATATCTTCCACATGAAATGTTATTACCGGGGGTTATTAGATGTACTTCATCCTTTCATGTGGATTGCCTGACTTGTAGTCATTTTGATAGAAATCCTTATCGTGTTAATTCTTCCATAGGTATAGTTTCTCTTTGAAAATGTTGTCTTCTAAGAATGCATATGCAAGAGATGTACATAAGATATGGTATATACAAGAGCTATGAAGAGTGTTGTTACCTTGTGTTAGAAGAAAAAGTATGTTTTATCATGCTTGGATTTCTTTAAGGGTTCCATTTCTTGATGTGATGCTTAGATGTGTTTCCCTTCCTTTTCTTTAACTTCGGGACAATGATTCTTTGTAGTGACCATACTTTTGACAATTGAAGCATTGTATTCTTGACATATCTTTCTCTCGATTTGGTTTCTTTCTAGAGCCAAACTTATTTTTATTCATGAAATAGTTGAACTTTGTTGTGAAGGCTTGATCATGCATTATTTCTTTTGAGGTTTCTCTTTTGCGATCTTGATTATTCTTGTGCACAACAAGTCCAATTTTATTCAAATGTAGGATACTCCTTCCTTGTGTTCATGCTTGTGACAAATGCATCCCATGTCTTGGGAAGACCATTGGGTACTATATTTAGTAGTTCCTTCTACGAGGACTGAAGTCTCTTCAATAGCTTGTAGTTGATCTCTTAACTAAAAGATTCTCACAAAGAGTATTATGTTATGTTGTCATCATCATTCATCTTCATGTCCTGAAGCTCATTCTTTAGACTCATTACTTGTCCAATGTTTTGGTGAGAAGGTTTATTAGGGCATCATACATCTTCTTAGATGATTCAAGATGGGAGATGTAGGATATCAAATTAGTCTTTTATATATTCCACTATGATACTCCTGGCATTGATTGTCATTGTCTTCGAACTTCTCCATAACTACAACATTTCACGGTTCCTTCTCTTTTCCTTCTTTAGGCTACGGTTCCATATTATTTCTTTCATGATATCCAACACTTTATTATTGGGAAGGGATGAGGTCAATCCTTGTGTATTCCATGTTAGAAGCCCCATATAACTTGTTTCGACTTCATAGAGTAATTCATGGTTTTGC
The DNA here is from genome assembly GCA_010110895.2 of Picea sitchensis. Classification (NCBI taxonomy): domain Eukaryota; kingdom Viridiplantae; phylum Streptophyta; class Pinopsida; order Pinales; family Pinaceae; genus Picea; species Picea sitchensis. The sequence continues at coordinate 20,240 of SNQJ01S0145962.1, forward strand.
TTTGACTTGGTCGACCATAGATTGACAAAACTCAAACTTGACATCTTGGTTTCTTGAGAGTACGGGGAGATGCACTAGGTTAGGGCACACTAGTCTATCTGGAAATTAGGTCAATCCCTTGCATAAAGTACCTTGATAGAGGATTAGGGTTTCTGCAACTGCACTGCTAGTAACCCTAGCGACAATGCTTTAGTAACTTCTCATAGAAACCCTAGTGATGGTTCTTCAACAAGCTTAGTATCCTTATGGCTATGCTCCTTCCAATGGTTATCTTGAATGGAAGGAGGTGTGGGCCCACATAACTTGTTAGAATATTATGGATGTGCTCATTTTAACCATAAGACAATATCCTTATTGTCACCCAACCATGAGCCGAAATCCACTAAGCACCTTACCCTTGACAGAGGATTAGAAGAAACCACAGGCTAGATGTGAAACTATTATCTTGCACCTCTCTCAAGGATAGTTACTTGGAAACAAGGAAATTTACGTCGAGATTCAAATATGTAACCCAGAGATGGTCCAAGCCAAAACCAAAATACGTGGTTATAGCGACATCTCCTCAGGACTTACTTTGTAAAGCGGCTAAGCTGCCCGGTGTGTAAAGTGTTTCTTCTATGATTAAAGGAATGCCTTTAGAATGAAGACTAGCCACCTATATTTATACTAAAAATGGAAAATTTCCTAGACCGACTTCTCATTCCGGATGCCTATTTACTTAGTATATGATAGTTCCTTTAATTCGACTTCTTCTCTTGGAGACTAATAACCTAATACAAATTATCCTCTTTAGTAGACTTGTCTTCTAGGGTTGATAGCCAACTAATTAGGGTTTCTTCTTGCTTCACAGATATTCTATTCTCTCGGAGGTTTACGTGGGTAAATACCTCCACAACTACCATAATATCAACACTAAAGCGCATCATTGCTTCATTGATTAAAACCTTGAGGATTTCTGATCAATGTGAGTTGTGAGAGGAGATACCTTTATTTGACACTTTAACCTTTTCCTTCTCAAAGCCCCAAGTCACAGGGAATGTCTCCCGTGGGATATCATCCCTAAATAGAAGAGGTTTCTTATTAAGTTGGCATTGATAGGATAACCTCCTGTTATGTCAATTTGCCTCCCTTAGCCTTTCCCTTGGAGACAAGTAAAAATTGTGTAATAACATCTTGGCACCATTATCGGGAATAACATCTTGGCACCATTATCGGGGAACACCGAGTCAATTATCCTCAAAGACGACACTTTTCGGTAAGCCTTTCCTTAAAATCCTTAACTTTTCAAAAGATTACCTAGAGACTCCACTAAGGATGATCCCCTCATCCCTTTGATAATTTCAGTGATTCCATCCAGATTGCTTGCCAGATTGAGGAAAACCTTAGTTTCAGTGATTCCATCCATCAGATTAATCTATTGAATGATAATGACATCTAGGAACCAAAAGATGAGAGCCTAATAGAATTGAAGCATGACCTCACAAATATCCTCGAAGTAGAATATAGTGCTTACCCTAGAAAATGGAGCACATGTTTCACAAACATGGAAGATGCTTCCTTATTCTCTCAACAAAATGAGCCTCCTGAGGATGTGGAACCCACTCAAGACATATTTGGAAACCCTAAGGTTGAAAATGTTGAATTCTCCCTGCCAAAAATTTATGAGGATGACAATCTTGAAGAAGAATCCCCTTTTGTCTACCAAGTAGGGAGAATGAGAACGAAATATGGCGAACCTGCACCTTTTTATGTTACCCTCCAAGTCAACAAATTCCTCCTCCATGATTGTGTGTTTGACACGGACACTCCTAGTAATATTATAACCAAAAGGGTCATGCACCAACTAGGTCTAAGCATATCACAACCCAACACACAAGGAGGCTTTACACGAGGCATTATTAAGGACCTAAGTGTTGATTTCCATGCATGCCCTGATGTTCCTTTTACTATTGATGTGTTAGTAATATATGCTCTAAGAAATTGGGGGATCATACTCCATAGGGAACTTATAGAAAACTTGACCGGAAGTTTCCAAAACCAAGGGTCTGAAGCTATCATACCTCACCTTGAAGGAGGATTCTTTACCCTTCACAAAGAACCTATCACATGATGCCTTACTGAGACCCTTGATGAACATGATGATCATCTCCTTTGTGTTAACAATGGGATTGAAAATTGGTTCATCCAAGGGGTAATTGCAAAAGATAAACCTGTCGAGACACCTGAAGGAATGTGGACTTTAGAATTTGATGGAGCTCATTCGAGTTATGGCTCAGGTGTAGGTATTTGTTACACATTATTTTTGTCATCCCTATGACTGTTAATGATGTAAACCTATATGTTGCCTTCAGAAGGGTCAGTGGCCTGAATTCCCGAAGAAAGAAGGGAGAAGAACTTTCCCTGAGAGAAGAAGTTGTATTTTCCTCTGTAAAAACCCTATTAAAAAGGATTTCCCCAGGCTTCTCTATACATAGGGTGCAGAAATTCCTGATTTCCACAGGCTGTACTATAGCTAGGCTGCAGAGTTTCCACAAGTTTCTCTATAGCTAGGGTGCGGCGGCCTTTGTACGTGGGAAAAATGAGCATTTTCTTGATTCTTCTAGAAGGAGAAGCTTCTATAGTGAGGTGGCTTCCGAACAGTTTGGATCTTACTCACTTTCATGATTTAGTGGGATCATCCTAACCTCCTCACCTTATCCTCTTCAACTTATAAAAGGAGAGGAGCTCTCATGGAGAAAGTTAGATTGGAAATTCAGCTTCGAATTGTTGTCTTGGTTAGAGTGGCTTTGATCTTTTATTTGTCAAGATAGATTGTGAGTAGTTATCAAATCCATGGTCTAGGAATCCTTGGAGCAAGAAGTGTGTGGGAAGAAAGGAACTGTTGGAAGGAACCTGACAACATCAAGGCACCTGGTTGTATATTTCTTCCACATTATATAATACAATGACATGTTTCTTTCTCATAAAATCATTAGAATTTTATTACATGACTCCTTGATCACATGTTTAGGTTTTCATTGAATCTACTATTGTTGCTTTAACATTGGTTGGTTTTTGTCATTGCAGATTTGATCTCACAAGAGCATCGGAGCGAAGCAGGGACAACAAAGATATAAGGAAGCGATATCTAAAGGTATGTCATTCCTTCCTTATTTGGTAGTAAATTCAATGATTGCAACTTAGGGAAAGCGTCATGTCCTGTCTTGTTTTGTTCTAGATCTAGGTGGATCTAGGGGGATTGGTTTGTGTCTACACTTAACAATTAGCCCGATAACAAAATTGGCGACTCCATTGGGGAACGTATTGTTTTCCTATTTTGTCTTGATTTCTTGCTTTGATTGCTTGGTTTTTGTTTTCTGAGTCACTGGGAGATCCATATTGACTCTCTGACTGTTAAACTTCACTGGAAATCCTTCTTAATTTTTATTTTTTTCTATTTTTTTATTTATTTCCGCACCCTACTTTGAGGGACAGTGTGGCGATTTAGGATTTCCGCACCCTACTTGTTTAGACTAGTGTGGAAACTCCGCACCCTACCCATTTTTTTCTTGCGGCGATTTAGGATCTCCGCACTGTGTTAGTCTGACAGCCTGTGACGATTGTGAAATTTTTTATTTTTGATGGTTTTTCCTTACCCAGATCTTGGATTTGGTTTTGGGGTGAATTGTTGGATTTGATTATGATATGTTTACAGTCTGCTTGACATTTTTTGAGCTTCTTTAGCCATCTTTGCTTTGTTTTCTTTTGAAATATTTGGTCTCTTTCTTTGAGTGTCTTTCAGTTACAAAGCATTTTTTTTTCTTTAGAATTGTTTGGTGAAAGAATTTATTTTTCTTTTATTGAATAGTTTGTGTTAAAAGAGAAAATTGTTTGGGTTTCTTTGTTTCATATCTATTTGCTATTGATTTTAGCTATCTTTGAAACCAAAAGTTTTAATTTCTTTCTTTATATTATATTGGGGGCATATTTGCATTTGAAGTAGAGAAATTGCATGATTTTTGTCTTTTTTGGTCTTGAACTCTGAAAAATAATTCCCCCTCATGGTTGGGGTGGGGCCAAAAATTGTGTATTGGTGTATAGTCTCTTTGTCTCATTTATTGAAAATTTTGAAATTGATGAGTTTAGTAAATTTTGGGACATTGTGTATCTAGGAATGATAATTTTTTTTCCTTCTCGTAGCATAGCTTTGATCGAAATGAAAAGATTGCATCTTCATCTCTTTGCATAATTTTTGAGACGGTCAAAACACCATATTGTCCACGCCATCTTCCTTTTGAGTAACAACAACCTTTAAATAAAGCACTTATAAAAATTGATTAGATATTTTTATATTTTCTGCTAACAAACCTACATTAGATTAGTTGTAGGTATCTGGAATAGGTGTGAAAGATAACTTTCCAAAGCTGCAAACAAACATAGAATGTTTTGATAGGGAGAGTTTAAATCCACTTGCTAAATTTTGTCCTGGGAAGCCCTTCTCACACAAGGGTCAAACCTGAGGTCGCATTGAGACTGGCAGAGTTACTCACCTTGCTTTGTTGGTCTTGGTGTAGAGATTGTGTGTATTATGGGGGTCTCTTGAAGGTATACCCACAATGATAAGTGGAATCCTTTCAAGTTGATTTCGGGCTAGATACCCTGCCCTTACGCGTGGATCGAACTATGGACTGTTTCTGCATGCATCATTGTAGTAGTTGGTAACCTTAGTTGCATATCTCTTTAGGGTCTTTACACGAGGTGACTATGGAGGGGCAAGTCTTCACGGTACTTGGAATCGACGTTGGCCAAACTCACTCGGGCTCCTTGGAGGGTATACCCACAATTATGTGTGGGAGCTTGCACCAAAGTGTAAGTCCGTTAAGCAGGTCGTCAACATAACTTTTCCTCCCGCTCTATCTCAACCCCTTCTTACATTGTTCCCGCGACGTTGGATTTCATCACCAACTAGTGCGTTCATTGTGAGAAGGTTTTGTTTGTTTGTTTGCTTCCTATATTTTTAGCATGTGATGTTTGTTTTCCCTAGCGGACTCTAGAGTGGATCTTTAATTGATGGCGTTAGTTCCCGAAATGACCAATGAAGGAACCCCTTCTCCAGGGGAACCTTTTATTTTTCCTTCTTATAGAAACATTGGTCCTCCTCACATTACTACCCTGAGCCTTCTAGGCCTCACGATTGGATTGCCGGTGTGGCTGTTTTCCGCTCAGGTAATCCTGAATGCAGCTAGTGCTTTGTTTGTAGGCGCTTCCCCCCAATAACATCATCCTCATGTTTACCCTTCACCTTCTTCACCAATAATCTCTTCTTCACCTTCTCCAATTGCAACGTCTTCTTCCATTTCATCTTCTTCGCCGAGTGAAAACTCTAAAGCTAGTAACTTGGTGGATAAGAAGAAGAAGAAACGAAAGAATAAGAAGAATAAAAATAAACAAGGGTCCAAACTTCCAGCCACTGTCGTACATGTTCGAAAGAATCCAGTTACCATTAATCGTGTTGGGAGTGTTGATGATGTCAATATCATCCAAACAACCCGTAAGCCCAAGTGCCCTTGCAGGTTTTGTAAGGGTAGCCATCTTCTTAAGGATTTCCCTGGTCTATCCAAGGTTATAGAAGCATGGTCTACACAACCTCGCCAACCCATGTCGTCAACATCTGAACAACATGTTGATGACCTCCCGTCAACTAGTCAAGATACAGTTGGGAAGAAGAAAAGTAGAGTCAAGTTCCCATGTATGTTATGCAAAGGGAGTCATATAACTCACCTTTTCCCTCGTATGGAAGAAACCTTAAAATTACTGGAATACATGATTGTTTCACAGCCCCAACTTCCATCTACTTATCGCAAGCTTACTCTCGACCCACCTATAGTTGATGGAATGATCGATCCGACCCTTTCATCGGTCAGTTCGGTTGATCATGTAGTCAATCTGGTCACGTCTTTAGTTGAACCCATTGACAAAGTGGTTGATCCGATCCCATCCTCGGTTGATCCCACTCTCTCGTTAGAGAGTGAAACCCAATCAGTCGATCCCTTTCCACCTGTCGACCCCATTCTCCCCTTGGAGAATGAAACCCAAGTAGTTGATCTGATCTCGTCATCAGTCGATCCTACTCACCCACTAGAGATTAAATCTAATACTTCCCACATTTTTCTCGTTGATACAGAATCTACCGTGTTGAGGGGCATTCCTCCTTCTCCCATGGAACCCCCTCCAAGTAATGAGGCTATCCTTTTTAATTGGGATGTGATAACTAGAGCTCGTCTTCCCTCTCACATTCCTTTCAATATTATAGTACAAGTTTGTGGTCAGGACGTTCCTCAGACATTGATAGACGAAGGTTCGTCCATTAGTATTTTTTCCTCTCTTGCTTGGCAAGATTTGGGTTATCCTCATCTTGTGTCGGTTACCCAAAATATGTTTTCTTTTAACAGAAGAACCAATCACCCTTTAGAGATCCTTCCTCAGTTTCCAGTAACTTTGGGAGGGAAAACTATCTTTGTTGATGTCATGGTAGTCCAAGACCCCTTGGATTTCGATTTACTCCTTGGGAGAGATTATGTCTATTCCATGAAAACTATTGTCTCAACTCTTTTTCGTGTGATATCTTTCCCTCACAATGGAAGAATTATGACTATTGATCAACTTTCATTTGATGGCCCTGACTTGACCATCCACTCGATGAACTCCCTGGACGCTTCATATATGCAGTCAGTATCACCCCCGCCACAGGTCAATTCTGTGGCGTTATCTCCCATGCCTTCAACTTCTGATGCATATGAGCCTCTCACTGTAAGGTCAATCTATTATGACTTGGATCTGGTAGTTGACATGGTGATCTCTTTGGTAGGGCTATTGGAGCCTTCTCTCCTTACCCCTATCGCGGCCCTAGACATGTGTTCCTTCCAGAGTGTGTTTCTTCCGTCAAGATAAGATCTCTTGGAGGCCATGATCGAGTTTTGTCCCTTGACATGGTGTCCTTCGAGAGAATCATCCTCTTGGAAGTCATGATCAAGAAAAGAGTCTGATGAGCATGGTTTTCTGATTTCAAGCTCATTAAAAAATGAAACCAGCTTTAAGCATAGTTTTATGATTTTAAGCTCGTTAAAAAATGAAACCAATTATGAGGATAGTTTTCAAATCTCTGTAGCAACCTCATTAAAAAATGAAACATATCTTATGAGGATAGTTCTTTCTTCTGTGTCAAGCTCATTAAAAAATGAAAAAAAAGGTCTAGGGATTGGACCTAGATTCTTGAGCATAGTTTTATGATTTCAAGCTCGTTAAAAAATGAAACCAATTATGAGGATATTTTTCACGTCTCTGTAGCAACCTCATTAAAAAAAGAAACAGATCTTACGAGCATAGTTCTTGTTTCTGTGTCAAGATCGTTAAAAAATGAAACAAAGGTCTAGGGATTGGGCCTGTATTCTTGAGCATAGATTTTCTTCTCTATGGCGAGCTTGTTAAAAAAATGAAATAGATTCCCCCCCCTCTGTTTGAGTCAAGTCCTTCGTCTAGTATTTGAAGCTTCATTTCCTCCGCCTTTGCAGTTGGAAGAAATGAAGCTTGGGGGGAAATACTTCCAGCCTCTGGACTTCATGTTGAAGTTGAGCCGCTAGATTCTTAAGCTGGGGGTTGAGTACCAACCATGCGAATTCATGAACAATGCATTCGGAAGACGCAAGCATAGCTTTTTATGGTTCAAGCTTGTGTAAAAATGAAACCACCTACCTCAAGCATAGTTTCCTCTGGTTCAAGGTTGTGTAAAATTGAAACCAGGTCCAAGCATAGTTTTGTTTAGTTTTTAAGCTTGTGTAAAAATAAAATATATCCCAAACAAAGTTTTGTTTTGTTTTAAGATTGCGTAAAAATGAAAACAATCCCGAGCTTAGTCTTTGTTCTTTCTCGTTCTCATAAATACCGGAGAATGTAACCAAGAAAACGTTTATCACTTTTTCAGACTCGTAAAGTTTATATGAAAAAGGAACCCCCTGGAGTTCCCTTTAAGCTCTTTTTAGACTCTCTAAACATGAAAAGATTGCCAAGCGATATTGTTATTTTCACGCTTGTTAAATTATTTGAAGAAAACATATGTTGAGCGGTAGTTTATCTCTTTTTCGGTCTCATCAGACTACTTTACGAAAAAAAAAGGCACTAAGAGATTTCTCTTTAAATGTTTTTCAGACTCTCTAAACATGAAAAACCCCCGAGTTTTCTCTCTTTGGACTCATAAAACAAACATTGGAATGCCCATATGGGACCGAACCACTCCTTCCTAGGGTTCGTTAAACATACTCCGAAGGATGAGCTTAAAGTT
>SNQJ01S0145962.1:32918-43217 GCA_010110895.2 Picea sitchensis
TTGGCTGAAATTTGGTGCGCACTTCTTGGAGGAGGCTAAATCTTGGTGTTTTTGGCATTTTTCTTGGTGGAAAGTCTTCAACTAGGCCTATTGCTAGATTATTCTTGGTGAATGTAAGTAGATGATGTAGTTCCCCTACCTTAGCAGGGTCTGCTGACCTCCCAGTCTCTGGATCATTCAATTGTACGAGCTGGAGCAGCTCTTCGATTCCCTGCTGGAATCCCGCAAACAAATTCACAGGTCCCTTTATGAAACTCTTCTTGCACAACTAAGCACCAAGCACGAGCCTCACCTCCACACGACCACGGACTATGACCGCACACCTACACAAAAAGGTGCATCGCGATTTCACGTGTCGTGACTTTGCGAGTGAGCCAACTCTGACTCCCTGACTCCTGAAACTCTGAAAAGAGCTTAATGTTCCTTAGCTCTTCCCTTGGCCTCCGTCCATGTGACCATCCACCATGACCCGGGGCCCAACTCTCAAACGCATCAAGATTTTGCGTATCGAGAATTCGCGTATCGCGAGGTCGAAAGAATTTTCACCTCTGTTCTCTCGATCCCCGAAATACCAAAATTCTTCCTAGATAATCAACATTCCAGATCTCTCCTTGATCAACGGTTGCGATCTAATCGCAAATTCATGTTTTGCGAGTTTTCACAAATTTTCCCTTTGAATTTTCCCTCCTGCGATTCAACGAAATGCTAATCTCTCTCCACGCGTCCCTCCCAATGGACGATTCTGATGATGCCGGGATTTCATGACTTCCGTCTTCTAAGTCACGACCTCTTTCACATTCTCGACTCCTGAAATGTCGATATTTCAAAGCGCCCCAAATCTGACGGTTCACGCTCCTCTAGATCTAACGGCTCAGATGAAATTGTGATTTCGCATTTCGTGAGTTCTCACAACTCGACCTTTGACTTCTCTCTCCTGTGGGTCAGTGAAAAGTTGATCGGCTACCACCTGTCTTCTGACGATGGACAGTCCTGATGGTTTCGGCATTTCGTGTTTTGGGATTTCGCGAACTTCACCCTACTTCTTCCAAATCCTTTGGTTTTGCGAAATTCTGATAACTCCTCGCAGCTAACCAGTGCGCTACTCCTCTAAGATATAATAACTTGAAAGATTTCGGCTCCTCCTGAATGAATCTTGACCCTCTATCTTCCTTCGATTTCCTCGAATTTCTACGCTCCACCTTTAGACGCTTCAACTCTTCAAAACTTATAAATTTTTCTAAGTGTTCCTCCCGAGAATCAAAATCACTATTCCTCTTGATCTTTTTTCTCGCTTTCTTCCCTAACTTGGAATATTTTCTAAGTGTTCAAAGGCTTCAGTCTTTTCCCTTCTTGCGAGTCCAGTCTCTGGGATCTCGTCTTCACTTCTGAAAGCGTTATATCTTCTAAGCTTTACGACTTACTTAGTCTCCTAAGGGTCTCACCCTTATGCGTCTTTCAAAAGACTTCCTGGTGCCCTCCTGGAAAATTCTGCGCTCGACCTCCTGAGCTTCAACCGCTTGGACCTAAAAGGTCTTGATCCCTTCCACTCCTTGAAGGGATATAAGCGCTTTCTTGGCCACTTTCGCTCAAGAACTCCTTGTTGATCTTTCCAGAGTATTCAACAACTCTGTGAGTGTCTTTTCCTTGACCCTCTTCTTCTCAGAACTCGAAACAGAGTCTGCTCTTGTGCACTCCTTGCACCTGCTCAATGCCCTCTTGGCAGAACTCTACAAAATATTCAGTAATTATGTTCTCTGTTATGTGCCTCCCTGCACAGTCTTTCCTCCAAGGTATTCAATAACCTTGGGGCTCCTCCTTGAGTCTATGAATGTTCTGGTGTGCCCTCCTGGCACGTTCTCTCCTGAACTCGATTCGATATTCAAATGTGCACTCCTTGCGCTGGCTCCAGAACTCCAACGTTCTGTTGTGCACTTCTTGCACAGCCTAAAGAACCCAGAACAGTTTCCAACAACTCACCGATAGAGAAATTCTATCTATCTATGCAGATGAAAACTTAACATACATCTACAATATCCCTTCATAAGCACAAATGACATTCATAAACACATCAACACATATAGAAAGTTAATATGCAGGAAAAACTGCTTTCTCTCTACTAAAATGAATGTCTGATTACAATATGTACAAGATGGACTATAACATAGTCTCATCTCTCTCAAGAAAAACTATTCGATCTCCTATTCAACGACAATACTCCAGCCCCTCATTTGGGCAAGCCATGCATCTACATCTACCAGAGGTCCTCTCAGGTTCCCCCCAACTACTCGTCTACTCTCAAAGAAAAAAACTAACTGCTACTCTAGTTTAGTTACGTTCAAGACTGAGAGTGAAACTCCCAGATCTCTTGCGATCATTCAGATCCTGAGCGTTTCTCTCTTCTTCACCTATCCGTTCAAAAATGGATCTGCAGAAAACACCAGCTTTTAGATTCCTTTTTTTTAATTTAGAAAGGTGCACTATGGCACTGAGTTATCCTTTCGTGTTCGCTATGGCATTGAGTCGTCCTTCCACGTGGGCTTGCAAACGATGCTCTTGTATCATACTCCACGGCTGGGAAAATCATGAGCTCCTGCTCATGGCTCCCTCTGCTATGCTGTTGAGGTCCTCCAGGGTCCCATACTTTCTCTTGGAGTTGTTCATCTGCTCCTTTTCCTTGCAACTTCTTTTTCCCTGCTGCTCCTGTAGGTTTTCTTATGTCCCATACTTCTCTGATGAATGCTTCTTGTGTTGCTTCCAGCATCAATCTCTTTATCTCCTCTATTTCTTTGTCCAACTGGTCCATTTGTTGGTTTTCCCCCTTCAGTATGCTCTGTTGCCTTTTCTCTCCATCAATTTCCAACTTGACTTGTTGGATAACACTCTTTTGCATTTTTACCCTTCTCTCCAGGGCCTCCATATCTTCACGCGGATCAACAAGATCCATGCTATCTGTTTCTTCCTCCTCTGTTGTAGCTTCGTATTCTACATTTATCTCTTTCTCAGCTTCCTGATTGAAAAATTTGAGCCATTCCTCTCAATGCTCTTCTCCCCCTGCTGTAGATTCCAATTCTACAGTTGCCTTATGTTCATCTCCTTGGGTGAAAATTTTGAGCAATTCTGTTGACTTCTCTTCTCCTGAAATCTGCATGACTGTCTCCTGGCAGCCATGTTCTGGTTTTGGATTGTCCAACCAATCCTCCAACATCTTCATTTCTCGCTCCCATTAAGTGAGAAATTCATCTGAATTCTCCTCTTTTTATGTTGGGGCAAACATCAGTTTATGCTCCTTCTCCTCCTCTTTGACAGTCTCTTTCGGTTGTATTTCCTCTACCGCACTTGCATCACAGACACAATTAGCTTTAAAATAACTTGTCTCCATGGTTTCTTTCTTGGATTCTTGTTTCACTATCTCCTCATGTGCAACGCTTATATTAGCCTCTGTTGGACTATTTGGCAGGAATATTTGAATTCCCCCAATGATAAGAACACACCTCTAATCTTCTTCCATCAACACTCCTTGTTGATATGAACTCTCAATTGAGTTCATCTCTTCTCCCTTTACGACCTGACAACTTGGGATTTTCTCTCTGCCCACCTGGAAGTCTATGAGATCAACCGATCTCTCTCCATTGCCCACCTGGAAACTTGAACTTCCATCAATACCCTCTTGGAAGTCTATGAGATCATCCACTGATCTCCTTCTATTTCCCACCTGGAAACTTGAAATTTCACTTCTGCCCTCCTGGCAGTTTATGAGACCTATAACTGATCTCCCTTCCTCATCACTAAGGGTTTCTCCGACTTCTGGATCATAGATGAAAACCAACTCTTCCTCTATGTCACTGAGGTTTTCAACATACCTTAGCCACTTCCTCAACTCTTGTTGTTGTTTTCTGGCCAACAACCTTCAGACAAGCCATTTTGCTTTCCTCTTCAAAGGCCATTCGTATGTCCAACGTGTATTTGTCTCTTGTTGTATCTTCAATGTCAGTTGTTCCATTCTCAATATTATCTCAGCGAGTTCCTCATCAATTTCTTCTTTACTTTTCTTCTGGTGGTCTCCTCTTTGACCAGACTCATGGCCTTCAGTAGCCATATTTTCTGTCTTCATCCATCGTGGCTATCTACCATTTGTTGCACACCATACAACCATCTTTACAGAGTATCAGTACTCTGTCTCCCTTCACCTATTGTCCACACGTGAACTTTAGCTTCTGATACCATTTGATGTCATCAGATTATCACTATTTTCCTTTCCACCTTTGCCTAAAATATGCAGACATAATCCAGTTCTTGATACTACTTGATGGTATGAGACTATCTCCTTTATCTCTTTTCCTATTTTTCCTACTGTCTGCAAGAAAAAAAATCCTTCTCTGATACCACTTGAGTGTGTGTATCAAAGTATATCCTTTCTCTGCTCTTCGCTACATAAATAAACAATCTACGCTCTAATACCACTTGAGGCAGTGCCCCTACCTCAATAGGGTATGTTGACCTCCCAGTCTCTGGATCGTTCAATTGTACGAGATGGAGCAGCTCTTCGATTCCCTGTTAGAATCCCGCGAACAAATACACAGGTCCCTTTATGAAACTCTTCCTACACAACTAAGCACCAAGCATGAGCCTCACCTCCACTTGACCACGGACTATGACTACACACCTACACAAAAAGGCGCGTCGCAATTTCACGTGTTGGGACTTTGCGAGTGAGCCAACCCTGACTCCTCGACTCTCGAAACTCTGAAAAGAGCTTAACTTTCCTTAACTCTTCCCTTGGCCTCCGTCCATGTGACCATCCACCATGACCCGGGGCCCAACTCTCAAGCACATCAGGATTTAGCGTATCGGGAATTCGCGTATCGCAAGGTCGAAAGACTTTTCACCTCTATTCTCCTAATCCCCGAAATACCGAAATTATTCCTAGACAATCAACAATCCAGATCTCTCCTTGATCAACGGTTGCGATCTAATCGCAAATTCGTGTTTCGCGAGTTTTCACAAACTTTCCCTTTGACTTTTCCCTCCTGTGAGTGAGCGAAATGTTGATCTCTTGCCACACATCCCTCCCGATGGATGATTATGATGATGTCAGGATTTCGCGACTTGCGTCCTCTAAGTCATGACCTCTTTCACGTTCCCAACTCCGAAAATGTTGATATTTCGAAGCGCCCCAAATCCGACGGTTCACGCTCCTCTGGATCTAATGGCTCCGATCAAATCACGATTTCGCATTTCGCGAGTTCTCAGGACTCGACCTTTGATTTCTCTCTCCTGCGGGTCAGCAAAAAGTTGTTCGGCTACCACCTGTCTTCTGACAATGGATGGTCCTGATGGTTTCGGGATTTTGTGTTTCAATATTTCACGAACTTCACCCTACTTCTTCCAAATACTTTGGTTTTGCAAAATTTTGATAACTCTTCGCAGCTAACCAGTGCGCTACTCCTCCTAGATCTAACGACTTGAAATATTTTGGCTCCTCTTGAATGAATCTTAACCCTCGATCTTCCTTCGATTTCCTCGAATTTCTGCGCTCCACCTTTAGACACTTCAACTCTTCAAAACTTATAAATTTTTCTAAGTGATTCCTCCCGATAATAAAAGCCACTATTCCTACTAAGCTTTGTTCTCTCTTTCTTCCCTAACTTGGAAGATTTTCTAAGTGTTCAAAGGCTTCGTCCTTTTCCCTTCTTGCAAGTCCGTTCTATGGGATCTCGTCTTCACTTATGAAAGTGTTATCTCTTCTAAGCTTTACGACTTAATCAGTCTCCTAAGGGTCTCACCCTTATTCATCTTTCAAAAGACTTCCTGGTGCCCTCCTGGCAACTTCTACGCTCGACCTCCTGAGCTTCAACCGCTCGGACCTCAAAGGTCTCGATCCCTTCCACTCCCCGAAGGGATATAAGCACTTTCTTGGCCACTTTCGCTCAAGCATTCCTTGCTGAGATTTCCATAGTATTCAAAAACACTGAGTGTCTTTTCCTTGACCCTCTTCTTCTCAGAACTCAAAACAGAGTCCTCTCTTGTGCACTCCTTACACCTGCTCAATGCCCTCTTGGCAGAAATCTACAGAATCTTCATTAATTTTGTTTTTTGTTATGTGCCTCCCTGCACAGTCTTTCCTCCAAGGTATTCAGTAACCTTGAGGCTCCTCCTTGAGTCTGTGAATGTTCTGGTGTGCCCTCCTGGCACGTTCTCTCCTGAAATCGATTTGAGATTCAGATGCTCACTCCTTGCGCTGGCTCCAGAACTCCAACATTCTGTTGTGCACTTCTTGCACAGCCTAAAGAACCCAGAACAGTTTCCATCAACTCACCGATAGAGAAATTCTATCTATCCCTGCAGATGAAAACTTAACATACATCTACAACATCCCTTCATAAGCACAAATGACATTCATAAACACATCAACAGATATAGAAAGTTCACATGCAAGAAAAACTACTTTCTCTCTATTAAAATGAATGTTTGATTACAATATGTGCAGGTTGGACTGTAACATAGTCTCATCTCTCTCAAGCAAAACTATTCGATCTCCTATTCAACAACAATACTCCAACCCCTCATTTGGGCAAGCCATGCATCTACATCTACCAGAGGTCCTCTCGGGTTCCCCCCGACTACTCGTCTACTCTCAAAGAAAAAACATAACTGCTACTCTAGTTCAGTTACATTCAAGACTGAGAGTGAAACTCCCAGATCTCTTGTGATCATTCAAATTCCGAGCGTTTCGCTCTTCTTCACCCATCATTTAAAAATGGATCTGTAGAAAACACCAACTTTTAGATTCCTTTTTTTTTTAATTTAGAAAGGTGCACTATGGCACTGAGTTATCCTTTCACGTGCGCTATGGAACTAAGTCATCCTTCCACATGGGCTTGCCGATGATGCTCCTGCGTCAATAGATTTCTTCCATTATTCTTTACTTTGAATGGTTATGGTACATTTACTTTGCATTTCTTCCAATATGATGAAATTGCTAGCTTAAAAAACTAGGAGGTCAAAGCACATGTTATTGTTCTTGCCTTAACAACTTTTCACCTACTAGATTGTGCTAGAAACCCTAATTTCTTGAAGCATTGTGCTAAGGGCCCTACCATTGTACCACCCTAATATCATTTTCTTCAACAAGACGTCATTTACTTTATCCTTGAGCTAAAGAAGGAGGAAAACCGCTAGGGCCTAGGGTTACCTACTTCCTAGTGGCCATTTTCCTCTTGGGGTTTAGTGATTGAGGCCTTGGGTTACCAACACCTCAATCATTGATCTTCTTGTCTCTAGCTCTCACATTATCATTTGTTCCTTCAAGTTTTTTGCTGCAAAGGGACTCCATTGGCCCTAAAAGACACTGATTTGGACCTTGAAATTGATTGATTGATGAAACCAACCCTTAAATCCTTTACCTCATGCAACCTACTAACCTTTCCTAACCCTAGACTTGGATAATTTACTAACCTACTTGTTGTTGTTACAAAACTAAGTTACAACCATTTATTACAACAGTAAAAGCACTTAAAAGCGATTGCAAAAGTTGATTCTTGCATTGCCTAATAAGCTTCTGACAAGTGCTAGTACATTGCTATGGTTGATTATCATTTTTTGTCATTGTGAAGACTAATTTAAGGCATTGATTGCGAAGATTTTATCATATATAGATTGTTGTTATAAAATTTTATTTGCTTCATCTTGCATCAACTCATTGCTTTAATTGATTATTCCGAGGTTTATGAAGTACTAACATCAAATTGTACTTGCAAAAGATTTTATTTTTCTTGTTGCTTTGTTCTCGGCAGGTACATCTAAGCACATCATTGCTTCATTGATTAAAGCCTTGGGACTTTCTAATCAGTGTGAATTGTGAGAGGGGATACCTTTATTTGACACTTTAACCGTTTCCTTCTCAAACCCACAGGTCACCGGGAACATCTCCCCTGGGCTATCATCCCTAAATAGAAAGAGGTATCTTATTAAGGTGATATTGATAGGATAACCTCATGTTACACCAATTTTCCTCCCTTATCCTTTCCCTCTGGGACAAGTACAAATTGTGCGATAACATATACCACAAGTTATTGCAATATACCATGTCATTTAAAAATACCGATTAAAATATTGTTAACCACTTTGTCACACTTACACTCATTGAATGTGTTCTTCACAACAACCTGTTCACTTGATATTATGATAAGTGCTCACAACATACTTAATTTGATGTCACAAAATCCAAATGGCAAGACAACATTTTTTGTTTCAATTCCCAAACTTAGTAACATGTGTTCTAAAGATTAACAAAAACATGACCTAATCTTATTTTGAACATTAAGAAAATAATTTTCATTTAATATAAAAAAAAATGTGTGTATCATCCCTAGTTAAATTTTTTTTTTTTATGATTATTAACAAATTAAATACAATGTTAAAACTAACCCTTTATCATTTTATTTTTCTTATTTTCACAACCTTTCCCCTTTAAAAATTATCTACTCTAAAATAACATATGTCATTTAAAAGGTATATTTTTTTTTTAACAAAGTCATTCATAATATCAAGGTTTTTTAAGTTTTACTAAGAAAGTCCCCCAAGGACAACGTGCCCATATATTAAGTTATTCCACAAAACCATGTCATTCTTAAATACCTTTACATTATGTTAAAAAAAATTCTAAATTTATCCATAATATAAATAGTAATCATCTAATAACATCATCAAGGTAATGAAAATACACCTTGATAATTAACAATAATAATATCTTTAGTGACACTAATTCTAAACATCGTCTCATTTAAAATTATTAAGCAAATGAAAAGAATATGAGAAACTAATTTTTGCCTCATATGATTAAGTGATCACATGATTCCAAACACCACCTCATTTAAATTTGTGAAGCAAATGAGAAGAATATGAGAAACATTGCCATTTTATATTAAAAAATGTGAATAGACAATACCATATATGATTGATTTAATTGCTTGCGAAGGATCAAAATTCTCAATAAGTGAGATTTGAGATTCATTTGGAGTAGTTAAAGAAATATTACTTATATGATTTATTTAGAAAAATTGCGAATACAAATAATAACAGTCAAACTTATTAAATTCCTCACACTCCATGGCATCCCAACACAAATAAAATTATTAAAAATTTCATAGATTGTGAATATTCGTGAACCTTTTAGATCGTTGAATACAAAATGCCACCATGCCATAAAATGCCACCATACAAAATGCAAAATGCCACCATGAATAAAATTATCGAATGCCGCAATGATGGTTAACAAAATCATAGATGTAAGAAGAAAACTTAATTATGTCTCAAACAATGCAAGAAACTTTATTAAACATTCATATCTTTAATATATTTTAAAAGATTAAAAATTTCAAAATAACAATTTTTTATTAAGCACAAATATTTTGATAATAAATTCACTTTTCAGCAATCCACAAACATCACAACAAAATCATAGATGTAAGAAGAAAACTTAATTGTGTCTCAAACAATACAAGAAACTTTATTTATTAAAAGATTAAAATTTCAAAATAACAATTTTTTTATTAAATACAAATATTTTAATAATAAATTCACTTTTCAACCATCCACAAACATCATAAAATAAAAAAAATTGATGATCCACAAACATCACAACATGAAAAACAAATGATGACAACTCTTGTGGCTCTTTTTCCAAAATAAAGTTAGCTAACATATTCAATTCAACTACAAAAATTAACTTTCCCTCCTATAAAAATTAACTTTCCCTCCCATATTATTGTGGCATATGATTAAATGACCGCATTGATACTTGCACAATCCTAACCCACTTGCAACATGTTAAATGAACCCATCTATAACTCGCACAATACTACCTATCTTGCAAAGTGTTGGAAATGTAATCCATGAGGAATATAAAGCGAAATATCTTTAAGAGTCTAAGAGACGTCTTGAGATATGAATCTAAATGTCAACATCAATTATCAATTATCAATTTATATAAATATGTCTCATATTATTAATAAAATGTTAAATCTTGCAACATGTTAAATGAATCCATCTATAACTGACATGATACTACCTATTTTGCAAAGTGTTGGAAATGTAATCAGTGAGGAATATAAAGCGAACTATCTTCGAGAGTCTAAGAGACGTCTTGAAATATGAGTCCAAGTGTCAACATCAATTATCAATGTTTATAAACATCTATCATATTATTAATAAAATGTTAAATCTTGCAACATGTTAATTGAATCCATCTATGACTCGCACAATACTACCTATCTTGAAAATGTAATCCGTGAGGAATAT
>SNQJ01S0145964.1:0-21091 GCA_010110895.2 Picea sitchensis
TTCACTATACTAAAATATGAAACTTACATATCAATTCAAACTAATGTAAATTTTACGTGATAGAAATATGAAATATACATATAAAATCCAAACTAGTGTAGTTTTTTCATTGTGCATAAACACAAAAGTTCAAGGTAATCTTAAAGGGGAACTTCCAATATTAATAACAAAGAAGATTTGTTTGGATATTATGAACATATAAGTCATTTATAATCAACAAACATTTAAGTTATTTATAATATTCAAACTAAAATTTTGTTTTGTAATATGTTTTCTGACATATATTTTTAATATAGTATTGTGGTTTCAAAATATATGTTGATATTTAAAAAATAAAATTATTTATGAACCATCATAATAGCATAAGAAAGAGTGACTAAATTATGAAAAACTACCAATCCACATATCTCCATATTGCAAAGGCCCAAACATTATTTAACTAAATCCCTCAACATGGATTAAATAAATCCCTCAAAGTAAAGTAGAATTCAAGTGACTGAAACATTGGCTAAATAGAGTAAAATAGTTTACCATTACCTAGAAAAAAAAATCCTTGGAAAAAAAATGTAATTTTATTCATCTGAGGAGACAAAATTACATTATGTAGGTGTTGAGCACTTTCCATCTGTTTCAAATAGATGAGTTTTCCTTCTGTCATCAGTAGAAATATATACAGTGTGACATAAGATACAAAATATATGTGACGAGTAGATTTGTAGAGGTCATGTGTAGGTCGATCCTGTGAGTGATGTCGTACTATGCCAGAGAAAGTAGAGAGCCATTCATCCTTTGGAAAGGATTTTTGTTTTTCCAAAATTGAGCAGGATCAAAAATAGATGGATGGAGTTTTATCCCAATGCTTCTATGAAGGGGTGGTGTAAAAACTCATATGTGGCTTCATCCTTTGTTTCCGAAAAGTGTCAGGACCCAAGTGGAAGATGTAGTCCATCTTTTGAAAGAGAATCAACTAATTGATTTCGTTCCCTGTATACATGTTTAAGTAAGTGTTAAGAGTGTCTAATAATCTGAATATTTCCTCTAAAAGTGGATGCAAAAATATGTTGTGGTAAGATTTTTGTTTATGAGTCCAATTGATAACATATTTTGGATCTCCAAAAATTTGAAGATTTTGGACCCCCATTTCCCCTACAAATTGTAGTAGTAACTTTATGGCCAAGAGTTCATAAAAATTGTTTGTTCCTAGTCCCATTCCTATTTTTATTTTGAAGAAGTGTCTGTTGGAGAGGTAAAGGGCTGCACCTCCTCCATAGATTTTATTTTGTGAGGCTTCATCAAAAAAATACCAAGGCTTTGAATGGTCAATGGGAGGGGAAATTTTTTCCTGAGGAAAATGTGAGAGGATTACTAATCCTAGTGCAACAGTGAGTTCAGGAAGGGAAGATTAATCTTGAAATATTTCCTTGTTGCGGGCTAGCCAGATCCCCCAACATATAATAAAAGGTAGAGCTTTTATGTTTATGTGAGGCTTATGTTGAGTCTAGTGTTGTCAGGATGTTTCAACAGAAGGTCCTTCCCAAATGAGTCTTCGATTTAGATGTAAAGTTATATCTTTCCATACCTGTTTGGTGAAAGGGCAGTGGATGAAGAGGTGAGTGTTGTTTTCAATATCTCCTTTGCAAAGGGTGCACCATCCAAGTCCTTTAATTCTTTGTTTTCTCTTGTTGTCCCAAGTGAGGGATTTTTATTGAGTACACACCACATGAAAATATTTTCTTTTTGTGGGCACTTCACTTTCCAAAGCCCTCACCACCACCAAGATGGCTCTCTTTGTAGTAATTCTATATTTATTGAGATATATCCCAATTTTGGAGTGTAGACCCCACAAGGAGATGTTTTCCATACAAGTTCATCTTCTTCTTCTATGATTTGAATGTGACTTGACTGGAGAGAAAAAATATATATGTTCCAAAGAGCATGTAACCCTAGGGTTTCGTCTTTTTTCCATTACCTATAAAATTTTACATATAATATGGATCCTTATTAAAATTTCAAATGGAAAACTACAATGTTTGATTAATATCAATATGTGTTAACCACAAATTATCAAGTTGTTGGATGGATCAATATGGAAAGAAAGGGGTAATTTGTATAATCTTCAATAGTTGGATACTTACCATGTGCATGTACATATGCATCCACACACAGATTGCTAAAGGAGAAAGAATTATAGCAACAAAGTTACTATCATTGTCTTAGTAAAGTAAACTTGCATGAGTGTCATGTGCCATATCCTTGAAAGTTGAGACATGGATCATGGTAGCTCCTTTCTCCACATGGATTATCTTAGATATTGAGTTGACACATCCTCATTGTATATGTGTGACAAAGGTGTTAAGATGGTGTAACAATTTGTATCTTGTTGTTCACAAGGAAGTAATGTATTAAGTCTATTTAAGGAGAAAATTTAATAATGAATGGGAATATTAATTCCATAAGCGACATTCTCTTATTTATACCTCATGACATAAGTGACATTAAACTTTTGAACATTCATCAAAGAGAGGGCTCAAACTTTCCATATCTCACATGGTGTAGTGTCTCTTCTGCTACAAAAGTCAAACATTTACTGATTATTATTATGATTACATTATTGAATTAACTTTATTCACAGACATTACATAATATTCACCTCAATTAGTTTTACCTACAGATTTTGTCCATTTCATTCCATCTGAAACTTGTGAAGCGAGCATGCTTTGCGTCTCTTTTTTTTCCACAAGGGGACCTCCCTCACCACTAATTTGTTAGACCCATATGCTAACATGCAACCAATGTGTATCATTTTCCTCTTTAAATCCAAAGACTTAATCACATTATTTATATATGCTATTCAAACTTAGAATACCCTCTCCCAATTCATAACTATGAATTCCCATTTTATAAATCTTTTGCATATATAAATAATGTATATATCTGTTATGCATCCTAAAGAGTACACATGTGCAAGAATACCCCAATCATAGATGAGGTCACAATTTTATCTCTCACACACATATGAATTTTATGTAGAAATTGGTGAAATTATTGTTCAAACATAATCCTTGACATGACAAACCACATGAAAATGGAAATAAAACACTAAATGTGAATCTAAAAATTATTTAACCATGATAATTATTATTAGAAGCATACATAGATAGCATTGTGGATTCATCATCATACATTCTTTTTATGATTTGACTCCAACTTACATGGTGGAAAAAACTACAACTAGTTGCTTACAAGGCATTACAAGTTGTAGGTGATAAAAAGAGAATGTTGTTTACATTGTTGTAAAGTATTTTGTAATTCTATTGCATGACATTACCAAATATAGAGACGTCATTATTTGGTAACATTGCAATGAAAAGTATGTTAACACTGACTCATAATAAGTATTTCCCTGTGGGTACATCACAATTTTCTCCCTTCAAATGAAATTCCATCGCGAGAAAGCTTGATTTTGAAGAGACTTGTTGGTTAAATAAGAGGTCCAGGCCAATGCTAGAGCCATCTGACCATGGGATATTAATCGATGAACTCAACTCTTCCTTCACAACATCATAATCTTTCTGCGGAAGATGAGTGATAGTCATTCCAGAGAAGCGGGTGGAATGACTATCACTCATCTACCACAAAAAGCTTATGATGTTGTGATATGAGTAATCCACACACACACACATTTGATTTATCATGTTTCATTGCCTTAGATGTTATATTATTTGAATATATTTCCATACAAATAATCTAAAGTTTCATATAGACAAAACACATTCTTATGGTGCCTTTCCAATGGATCTCAATTTGGGTGAAGGATTTGTGTCAATTCATGTTTGCACCATCACAAGACCTGATAGATATAATCTATTAGACTGAGTACAAAACAATCTTCATAGACTTGAAAACTTAGACCATAGTACCTTTTATAAAATTTATCAACATCACCCATCAAATATAACATTGGTTTATGATTAAAGAGGCCTAGGACCTAGTATAGTTGAAACTAACAAATAAATATATGTTCAAGAAAGAAGTCAACAATATTGCATACAAAACCTAGTTATTTTCCCTAAAGTAATACACAAACAATGCCCAATAAAAAAATATTATTTAATGATGTTGAGAATTATTCTTTAAACCAACATGATATTATCATTCAAGTAATGTAATTCATAAATGCATTTCCTACCTTGTTCACAGTTACAATCTATTTGCATCCCATCTCCTCCATCATTAGAAACAACATCAGAAGATTGAAAGAAATATAGGCAATCAATGTTCATAATGGGAAATTACATTTCCTAGAATTCAAACTTTGTACCTTTCAACACTATGAAAGTTGTAAGATGGAATGACAATATTCAAGAGATTTAGTGGTGGATAAAGATAGTATATATTATGTTAGTGAATCCCCAACACTTCATCTATTATGATGATGCACTACATATTGGGTGTCTGATTAATCGTATATTAGTAAATGAAGATCTATATTTGGGCCATCTCTATTTTATTCTTCCCATGTCTTGTTTTACTTTGAAGGCCAATTCCACCATGAAAGTTATAGGAAAAAGTAGCTCCACTAAAAAATTCCATGTATTTGGAGACTTCCTCTTGCATCCCATCCTACCATAAATGAAAAGGGATGGTTATCTAGAGAATATTTTGGAATATAAGGAGGGGTTTGTGGTGTTAAAGCTACCTATGAACAACGTTCCAGAGTTTTCCATGGTCAAGGTGGGTTCTTGCATGAAAATTACAATACGTTTACATGTAGCACCATGGTGGATCTCTCAATATATGTTAGGAAATCAAATTGTAGGGAGTATCCTTCAACAGGTGTTGTGGTGTAAATCTACTCAAGGTAGACAAGTTGTAGTTTTTTATTTGATATATAGACTAATCTAGTGAAATTATTCACCAAATAAATGCCTATAAATGTAATAAACAAATGTAGATATAATGAGTTGGATATGGAATGTTATAAAAGTTTTATCATAACAACTAAATACACCAAATGGACATGCATTGTGTGATTTTTTTAGAGCGTATACTAAAACCTTAAATCCTACATTGAGCTACCTTTGATTTTATCAAGGAGTCTTCTACATTAAATAAAAAATGTTTATTCAAGTTCAATTGATTCAACTACAACTGGAGGTTAAAGATCCCCTCAATAGACCCTTGCTGAGGGATTTTCTCTCCATGAAAATGGTATCCCAAAATGTTTTATATAAGATATTTTTATAGTCGTACAAAAAATTTTAAAATGGCATGAGAAGGTAACCAGTATATAGAAAATGAACCATTATAGTGGTATACATAATTCCAAAATGATAGGAGAAGGTAGTAGTTAATAGAAAATGAGGTGATATACACATTGTATGGAAATTTCAAGGGTCAAACTTGAATGACTAATTCTAATAAAAAAAATGCGGTAAATCCAACGCTCAACCTGGATAGATCATTCTAATTTATTCCTCATGAACTCAAGTCCATGAATTTCACTCCTACATCTTCTATCTCTTCCGATAATATGAAAAATACATATGAAGGTATAGGGTCCCAACTTATTGAATGAGAAAATAACTAAATGAGAAGGTCTCCTTGAACTAATGATTGTTTACTATTGTAAGATTAGTCAATCCTTACGATGCCAAGTATCATATGATATACAATCCACATTGTTACAACTCATATTTACCTCAGCATGCCCTATATTGTTTTGTCATATGTGGACCATCATATGAGTATATTATGTTCCTTATTGCATCACGATGAGCCAAAAGTGAGGTTGTATTTTCACTCATGTATTTTATCGTACCATGATTAGATGTTCTATGTATTGGTGGGTGGCCTATGTAGTATCTCCAGACCCCATTTGGCTGGTCATGGTCCATATTTTTAGTCCCCATTTCAATATAGGATTTTATTTTATGGCTACGGTTGATTTCCCCTTTATGTTGGTAACTCTTCATCATGCCACTCATTTATGATCTACGTTGATATGCAACCATATTGGGGTGGATCTACTGGAACACATGATTTAGGGGATATGCTAGTCTCTCTTACCCATTTGTATATGATGTAAAAGTGTTTCTCTTTATACATGTTCTCACACCTATGTATAGTACACTCATTCTCTTCCTAAGAATGGATCCATATCTTATGTATTCATCACACTTTGACCATTTATTATCAGAGATGATTCTGTGGATGCTCACTTAGTTTCACATCTCTTGAGGAAGTGTCACAATTATTGAGGCAATACACATCTCCCAAGGCATTGGTCACATCCTCTGAGGCACATTTGGGATACTATTGCATACATGGATATCCTCTACACATGACACATTTGAGATTCGTGAGCCCCTCCTTTTTCATCATTTTTAGAGATGTTCCTTACATGATTTGAAGGTCAACCCACATGTGTGTAATTTATGACAGGCATGGGGGTGTTTTCGGTGATGATTTGACTTGTATGTAACCAATTGGATGAGTAATGCTAAGGTGATTGTTCCCATTGTTGATTTGGAAAATATTCCTTCAACTAAAGAAAAAATTAAGGAAATTTTTGGGTTGACGTAGTAAGTCAATCAACCCAAGTTGTAGATGAAATTGAATATTCCCCTATTATTCTTCAAACTATGAATAAACAAGGAAGGAAGAACCTAATACATTAACCCTTTTCATGTATTTGGTGGTTGTTCATTTATTATTTCATAATTGTATGTTGGAATTGGATCCTCCACTATTGTGGTGTCCCATAATGTGATGAACCAATTGGAACATAAAACCAAAATACCATATAGAAAGATATGTTCTATGAATTCTAGAGAATTAAAATTCTATGGTTTGATTAAGGATCTCCATGTGAGTTTAGTAGTTTTTCAAGATATTTCTTTGACTATGGATGTTGTTGTCATCAATGTTTTGGATGCTTTGGAAATGCTTTTATCCTACAAGTGGGCCACTAAACTTAGAAGTAGCATACAAATGGACCTCTCTTATGCTACTATATCGACATGTGATAATACCCATGTGACATTGCACCATGAGAAAATGAGAAAGTATCATGCAGAAGACTCCTTAGATCTTATGAATGAATCGGTTTTCTATGAAGAAGACTTAGGATCTTATACTATGCTTGCAAATGAGATAGCTCCTTGAGAAGATGTCAATATTGCTTGGAAAATGAACTTTGATGGAGGTAAGTCTAGAACAGGGGTCGATGCAGGAATAGTGATTCTTTCTCCCAAAGGTAAAACTTTGTGTTATTCCTTTTGTTTAGAATTTGAAGCTATGAACAACATAGTTGAGTATGAAGACCTTTTTTCTTGGATTGAATATGGCTAAGGACATGGGAATTAATATTTTGAAATTCCAAGGTGACCTCGATTTGGTAACCCTTCAAGTAAAGAAGCAATTTGCATGTAAGAATGATAAGTTGAAAAAGTACAAAAATGAAGTGTGGGGTTTTGTTAAGACCTAAGTCTGCACCCCTTACCCTCTTTCTCTCTTTTTATTACCTTCCTAGAAATATTTCCACTTAAGGTTGGTCAATTTAGTTTCCCATTTGTTCAATGACTTGGTTTCCCTTATTGTCTGGCTTGACTGATTCTTTGCGTAGAGTTTTTATGTTTTTCTTGAAGGATAAACACATATTTTGGTTTGCATTTGAAATACTTCTCATCATATTTGCTGCTAATTGAGCATGCAGCAGGTCCACCAAGTCTTTTTTGTGCACAGAAAACATCCAGGTCCAACAAGTCCTTTGTAAGCTCAGTAACCTTCCATAGAAAAAGGAAGCAAATAAGAGAAATCCATTTCAGTCTTAGAATTTAAGCCAAATAGACATGTCAAGTCTTCAATGGTGGAGATCCAACAGTCAATGTATATCAACGGCTCTCGTGCAATCAAAGTCTCAAACTCGCACAGGGTTTAATAGGAATGACTTCATGACTTGACGTTCGGGCGTCTGAACTTGCCAGAGGTTCAAATCTTTCGAAGTGTCCAGACGCCAAAGTGTCGAAGCCTTTGAAGCTTCAAAGTAATGGAGCTCTGAATAAGGAGTTCCCTGAAGTACTGGAGCCCCAAAGTATCGGAGTGGACCCTCACTTCCATGTCACTTCATGAGTTAGTTCATCTGGGAGGTTTAACTCCAAGACAAGCGCGAAGCACCTAAATGTTGAAATGACAGAGACACGTGGTGTCCATAAGTTTTTGACACGTGACACTCTTCTATCATGACACATAACACTCATTTCATGTCATTTGGTTGTGTCATCTGCTCATTTTCGAGTCACACGTGTCACTCTTTGGCATGTGGACATGTCATTGTTTCCCATGTCAGCTTTGATAGATCTTACTCCGAGAGATTTCTATCAAGAACAGGCGCAAGCTCTCGAACCCTAAAGAGACGGAGTCCTGAAGTACCAAAATGATGAAGGTTAAAGGTAATCTCAGGTGAATAAGTGATTAGTGTTGGTTAATGACTTCAAGGGTTTTGTCCTCCAGAGGATATGCATCCTATGCGTTCCAAAACCTCCAAACGTCAAAATTCTGAAGTGTCTCACCCACATTTATTGCATATTTAAAAGGTTTAAAGGGGGGAATCAAACCAGGAATAGGGAAACTACACGTCCTGACTCCAGAAAAGCGCAACACGACTTGCTTTTGTCCTAAAAAAGATAAGTGGGGGAAAGACACAACCACACTTCCAATTGTCTCAAATGGCCTCCAACAACGCACGTGCATTCCATGATCGATATAGAACTCAGTTATGTCACTCTTGTTCATTTCTGTCAGATCTCAGTTCTCTCCAACACATGCATCAATATTATATCATTCTCAGTAGCAGTTTTCAGTTATTTAATTGCATGATTTTTTTAGATTAAGGAGTATTCGGTGGTATTTTTTGTGTGATGAGAACCACTCCTTTTTATTTAAGTCAGGATCAAATTACACATTAAGATACTCCATCTAGTGTTTAATGAAGTTAATAAGTTGTTTAACGACATATGTGGTAGAGTTAAACCCCATCCCCACACTAGTCGAGGGCCTCTGCATTTCTGATAAATATGCAGTTTTTGTATGTTTTGAGGGTTCAATTTTGGGAGAAGGATAGAGGCAACAGAAGAGTTGGACCTGCTTAGATGACTGTAAATTTATATACCTAATGAATATATGTTGATTACAGTTGTGTTCTCTTACTCAAATATTTATGTGTTTAATATTGTCTTGAATGCAAATTTTGTGATGTGTGCAATGTACATTTCCTTATTCTTTCAACCATTGTTTTAGTTCATCTTTTGTTGATTCTGCAACCTGTTATACAACTATTTTTTAGCGAAAGATATACTATTTGGAAACTTGTTGAATGATTTGAGTATAGTTATTTGTCTAAGTCTTAAGATATTATTTTAAGTCTTTATTCTCACATAAAAAGTGATTCATTGAATTGCTTTTTATTGTTTCTTGTGTTTGTCTTTTCATATTCCAAACTGTCCATTAATATCCATACCATTAGCAAAGGAGAACCTAATTTTATATTGTGTGGCATGTCCAACCCGATTACCGTCTTTAAAAACCTATCCTTAAGTTGATCCACAAAAACAACTTTTCAAAAAAACCAATCATTATAAACTTGAGGTGGCCTAGCTCTGCCCTTTAGCAGTCAGGTGCAGACTTTAGGAAAAACATCTTCTGGCACCACTGCTAAGGAAAAAAGTAATGAAATGTGTTTCCTTGGGAGAATGATATTGAATATATCTAAACTTTAGTGGTGAACAAATATCAAACACAGACAGACTACCATATTTCACCTGGTGACTCCACTGAGTAGAATTTACGAAGGAAATACTGGTGCCTGGAAAAGGACTCAAAAGATCCAAATCTGAACACATCAAAGCCACCAAGGCTCATATTAACCCCGATAAGGACACAATAGTCTCTGAGCTAGAAAGGAAATGAATAAAATCCATCGTAGCTCATAGATATAGCTCCCCCCTCAAGGGTAAAGTTGTGCCCAAAGAGTCTTCTTCTCTTCATCATCGCAATCAACTTGAATTTTCTAGCCATGAGAATCACAATTCCAAGGAACCTCAGACATCTTCAACTCCTGACTCTACTTCATCATCTAGTCCAACATCCACCCCTGTAGCTCCCATAAATCTTCAGATCCCTATTTCCCAAGCAATTGTTGCTAACAAGATTAATTCCATTATTGTTTCCAGATATGCACCCCTAGTTTTGCCTGTAGACTTGCATGCACTCCCAACCACATATTACATGAAATATTTAGCAATGTATGATGGGGAAGGTGATTTCACCACTAAGGAACATCCAGTAGCCTTCTACAGCTTTGTAGACAACTTTAACATTGACTATCCAGATGTGTGGGTGAGGTTGTTTGTGTTGGACAACTGAGAGGGGGGGGGTGAATCAGTTGTTACAGTGCTTAAAAAATTATGCTTCTTTTAAAAACTTTACAAGGCACTCAATGATGATGAAAATCATGCAAGGAAATAAACATTGACACATTCAACATCAGTCACATATATGAGAAACACAGAGACAAATATTTCCCGAGGAAACCCACACAGGGTAAAAACCTCTTTTTCTTTATATGATAAGTAATAGTTACATTCTTTACATTATCATACATATGAGCACCAACTCATAATGAGGATACAACCTCAGTTTTGGAAGCTGCTACTTGCTGAGAGCACCAACTCTATGTTTTCTCTAGCACCCACTAGGAGGAAACACCAACTCCCTTATTTCTCTAGCACCAACTAGAAGGAACCACCAACTCCCTTTGTTCAAGCACCCAATTGAACCTCTGAGGACACCAGTCCTCCCTAGCACCTCCCAACCACCCTGAATTATAAATTCTTTGTTACTAAAACTTATTGCAGCAATATAAAATTATTCAATGGCTTACCAGCCTTGTCGTTGTTTTGTTACACTACTCTTCCCTGTCTGCATCAGTGTCTTCTGCACACCCCTAGCACTTTCTGTTCTTCTTCCTTTTATGCTCTATGTGCCATATCCCTTCAATGCACCATTCCTCGACTGTGCATTTCTGCTCCTGCGCTCTGCGACCTTGTACACCCTTGAATTCTCCTACACAACGACAACCTTTATCTCTTCTTTGTTCAACATTATTATAGTCTCTGTTGTCTTTGTGCATGTAATATTCGCAATGCCTCTGCATGCTCACTCCGCACCAAATTCCTCCACAACTCGAGTGCTCTATCTGATCATCATCGTGACTCTTCAACTTCTCTGGTCATTTACCACTCATTCAGCATCACTGTATGTTATACTAAGATTCCTCAGCCTCTCTGGCAGTTTGAGACTCTTTGTCTTCTCTGTGACAATCGAGCTCACCTTCTATGTTCCAGTTACAAGCCTCAATGCTCATCCAACTGTCAAACTCCTCCACGAACATCTTCATCCCTCTTGAATATTCCCAGAGGCTCTTCACCTCCTCTCTCAATCACCCCAAAGTGTCTTCAAGTCCTCTGGCAAAAACCATCAGTGGTTTCTGGCAGTTACACTGTGTCGTGCTATAATAGCCCTCCGATATTGTTCAAATTCACATGCACCGTTGGATTGATTTCATGGGATATTTCATTCATTTTGGAATTTCAGCATTCGGAAATTTGGCATTTGTGTGACCATGTGTCTCGACATT
The DNA here is from genome assembly GCA_010110895.2 of Picea sitchensis. Taxonomy (NCBI): domain Eukaryota; kingdom Viridiplantae; phylum Streptophyta; class Pinopsida; order Pinales; family Pinaceae; genus Picea; species Picea sitchensis. The sequence continues at coordinate 11,699 of SNQJ01S0145964.1, forward strand.
CCCAGTCGCGATCCCCAAAAAGGATCTTGTTTTCTCTAGCTCTTTCCTCCATCTCTCGCTGATGTGACCAAGGGTTGTGATCACAGCCTTATGCTTAAATCACTTTCGTGATTTCACATTTCATGAATCTGGAGATGAGGCATCTCGACTCTCCAAGTCATGATGCCCGAAACCTCGAAATGGTGTGGGATCAACGGTCCCGATCAACACTTGATATGACGGATCAGATCATTTCACGATTTCGCATTTCACGATTTTAGCATTCCTGTGGTTAATATTCTTTGACATCTCCAACTCTCGATCCGTGAAACTCTGAAATTGAGTGGGATCAATGGTCCAGATCAAACCTTGATCTGATAGCTCAGATCATTTTGCAATTTCACATATCGCGATTTCGGCATTCCTATGGTTAATATTCTTTGACATCTCCAACTCTCGATATGTGAAACTCCGAAATAGAGTGGGATCAACGGTCCAGATAAAACCTTGATCTGACGGCTCAGATCATTTCATGATTTTGCGTATTGTGATTTCGGCATTCTTGATGTTCAGTGTTCTTGTCACTTCAAAGTTTCGATTCGCGAAACTCCGAAATGGAGTGTTTGACATGCTCTGATCTTCTGCCACGTGTCCCTCTTAGATCAACGGTCAATATTTTATCAATACTTCGCAACTCCACGAGCCTTCATTGAGCCTGATCAATGGTCCATATTTGGCCTCAATCTAATGGTTGAGATTATTTCGCAATTTCGCATATCGCGAGTTCGAGAGGTGAAAGGTTGGAGCATTTCATACCTTTGACTTTCCAGTCAGTGAAATGATGATCTGTGTCCACGTGTCCTTCCCGAATATGGACAGTCCTCCTGCTTTCGGGATTTTGTAAGCCCGCTTCTCCTAGCACTTTAAAGAATGTACAGGCTCTCCTGGATCTAACGCCTGAGATCTATCCTCCATATCTGCGTGCTCCTCTTGTCTACATTGATATATGACAACCATCGGGAATTCTGAATTGTTGATCCAACGATCACTGTTGTTGCTCCTCCCCATTATCACTGTGTTGTTGATCATGCTCCTGTACTCAAGCCATCATCATTGTTGTACTTGCCATCAATGACAAGCATACGCTGCCTGTAAAACATGCCAACAGTTTGTGTAGAGTCTGGATGGGGAAGTAAGGAAATGGTTATAGGGTCTTCCTCTAGCCTCCATCACTGATATTGAGGCATTATATGAAGCTTTCATAAAGAAATGGGTAGATAGAAGAGATTATCTCTACTACATCATTGAGTTTGGGGATCTAAAGAGAAAGAATGGTGAATCTATTTCAGACTTCAACAAGAGATTCAATAAGATGTATGGTATAATCCTAGATGATATCAAACCAATTGAAGCCTATACCAAGATTACTTATGCCAATTCATTTGATGCAAAGTTCTCCCTTTTTCCGAGGGAGAGAAGATCCACCACCTTGTTGTCCATGCAGGAATTAGCCATTGAGGTTGAATCCAATATCTTGGCATCAGACATGTTAAAGACTAGATCTAATAAAGACAAAAAGAAATAGAGATAAGATTCCCCTACCTCCTATAAACTATCCATGTTTGATCCTAAACTTGATGAAATGACCAATTTGAAGGATCTGACATCTGAAATAGCTAAGCTAAAATGGGAATCTAAACAACCAAACAAAAATTTTCAAGGGGTTGGAAATATAAATCCAAACTAGTTTACAAGGACTAATGATCCCCTCAGATAATGCAAGGAGGAAGGAGGAATCTTGATGATCAAAGGGTAGCGCCTCCTTTCCAACACCATTAGATTAAGGAAATAGATGTAGATAGATATGTTGTAGATGATACTATATTGTACTTTTCAATGAAGTAGATTTTTATACCAGCCACTTAACATGGCAAGAATATGAGGTAGCACAACTGTCAAATTAGTTTGATAATCAGATAGGGAAAGAGGGAGTTATTCAAGGCCAACCCCCCAAAAAATATGATTTGAGGCTCAAAGTAGGGCCTCCCAAATCCACCACCTATGATCAAAACAAACAAGCTAAATTTCCTCCCAAGCCAAATCTAAGTAAAGGTATGTCATCTAAAGCTCAACAAATTCCCCTATCTAAACATGCAGTCCTTGAAATAAGGGAAGTTGATAGGCCACCAACCTCTTTTAGCTTAGAGCATGAGTTGAGAAATATCAATATCCTTGTGCCTTTGACAGAATTGATGAAGAATGAACCTTTCAAAAAATCCATCATGAAAGTTCTACAACCAACTACTTCTATTGCATCTTCTGATGTAATCACTCTGTAGGATGAGAACCTAGCCATTATTGTAGGTCCACACATTGAGGATGGATCTGATGCTTCTCCACCATTCTACATATCTTTAATTTCCATGATAAGGTCCTGGATAAATTTCTAATGGACTTAGGATCCTCGCACAACGTTATGCCCAAGGTTTTTATGGAAGAACTAGGTCTGGAGATCACCAAACCCTACCAAGACTTGTACTCCTTTGATTCTAGGAAAGTAAAATGTCCGGTACTGATAAAAGATATGGTGGTTTATTTGTTACAATTACCAATGAAGAGTGTAGTGATGGACATTGTTGTGGATGACATTCCCCCGAAGTTTGGTATTCTCTTATCCATAACTTGGGTTAAGAAGGTTGGAGGATAATTACAAATGTACCTCACTTACACCACCATCCTGTGTTCAGAGGGGAGCATAGGAGGCTATACAGAGAGGTAATATTAGCCTATATCGTCAGTGACCATTAGAATTCAAGTAATCGCCCGATTTATGTTGTTGAGGGTGAGATCAGCTCATATGTTTTTCATGTAAATGATGACGAACCTGAAATATCAGTCATCCAACACAAAGATTGTCCACTTAAATATCAACAAAACAAAGTGTGGAATATGTATTTCTATGGCTCTTCATCGAAGAAAGCATCTGGGGCAGGTATACTCCTCATATCCCCTTCATAAGAGGTATTAACACTCTCTTATAAGATGGATTTTGAAACTACTAATAATATAGTTGAATATGAAGCTCTGGTGTTGGGATTGAGGGTTGCCAAAGATATGGCCATTGATTGTTTAGCATTTTTGGGTGATTTTGAGTTAATCATCAATCAATTCAAGAAAATTTATCAATATAGACAATAGAGGCTCAAGTAATACAGAAATGAGGTATGGGACCTGATCGACAATTTCTTTCTAGCATTTAACATATCCTTCATTCCCAGAGAGGATAATCAGAAGGAAGATTCTTTGGCCTTCACTAGTAGCACTTTTAGACCTCCCATTGGTCCAAATATTAAATATCAAGTGGAAACCAGACATAGAACAGCCATACCAAACAACATAAAGCATTGACAAGTCTTTAGTGATGATCTAGAGATGCAAATATTTATACACACCATTGATGAATTCTCCAATATCTCAATCGACCAATAAATCCAAGAAGGTGAAAATAATGAATGAGAAAATCATTGAACATCTCATCTACTAAAGACAGTAGTTGGTCACGATATTTTGGATATGAAAACCAATCACATTCCAAGAGGAATAGTACCACTGGAAAGGTTGTTTGACAGTAATGATGTTTCCAAATAAGCTACCATGAGGAATCAAGAAGAAGAGATAGCATATTACAATATTGGGACCATTGAGAATTCCAAGATCATCAAGTTGTCCAAATCATTAGTTGCGAAACAAAAATATAGGTATGTCAATCTCATCAAAACGTTTGTTGATAATTTTTCATGGTCGTATGAGGATTTAAATACATTTGACACTGACATCATCTAGCACAAGATCCCTCTGAAGGTTGGCTCCAAGCCATTCAGACAGAAGATTTGGAAATTTAATCTCACGTTTATGTCCATAATCGAGAAAGAACTAAAATGGATGTTGGATTCAAGGATTATTGTACCATTGAGGTACTCAAACTGGGTGGCTAACTTGGTACCTGTGAGAAAGAAAAACAAGGAGATACGCTTGTGTGTTGATTTTCAAAATCTCAACAAGTGTTCTCTAAAGGACAATTAACCCCTCCCCAACATGGATCATATTTTAGAGAGGGTAGTAGGTGCCCACTGGATTTCCTTGTTAGAGGGATACTTAGGTTATAACCAGATAGCGGTGTGTGAAGAGGGAAAAGAAAAAATAGTATTCACCACCCCATGGGGAACATTCATGTACGATAAGATGCATTTTGGGATGATGAACGCAGGGACCACCTTTCAAAGGGCCATGGACATAGCTTTCATGGGGGAAAAGACAAATTTATGGTTATATACTTGGATGACATCACCATTTTCTCCAAGTCCAATGATGAACATTTGAAGCATCTAGAGCAGGTTTTTTGGAAATGCAAGAGATACAAAATATCTTTGAATCCTAGTAATTCCCACTTTACCATGCCATAAGGGAATATCCTTGCCACATGATATCGATAGGAGGTATAAAAATTGATCCGAAGCAATTTTATGTCATTCAAGAGATCAAAATCCCCAGGAATAAAAAGGTTATCCAATATTTCATTGGCAAGATAAATTTCCTAAGGCTCTTTGTGCCAAATTTAGTCGAAATCCTGAAGCCTATCACTAACATGTTGAAGAAATATGTTGTGATAAAATGGTCACTAGAGGCAAATTCGGCATTCCAAAGGATCAAGCAGGCTTTAGTTGAAGCCCATGCATTAGCTAGCCCTGACTATGCAAAATATTTCTCCATATTCTCTTTCTCTTCCGAGGAGACCAATATTGTTGTACTACTACAGAAAAATGGAGAAGGGCATGAACAACCCATAGAATTTTTTAGCAAAGCTCTCCGAGATGTTGAGCTGAAGCATGATATATTATGAAAACAGACTAATTATTGGAATCTTGTATAGAAACATCATTACTGGAATCTTGTATAGAAACAAATAAATTATTGGAATCTTATATAGAAACAAAAAAATTACTGGTATCCTGTATAGAAACAGAAAAATTACTCCTCTTCACCTTGGTATAGAAACATCATTTATTTTTTGTAGCATCTTGAATTTCCACCAGATGTGAAGAAGACAAAGTCCAGGTCTCTCAAATTCAAGGCTATCAAATTCTACATTTCAAACCAGAACTTGTATTGGAGGGATCCTACTGGAAACCTGTTAAAATGCCTTCATGAAAATGAATCCAAACAAGTCACGATAGAAATTCATAGAGGAGTATGTAGAGGTAACCAGTATTGGAAGGCCACATCTCTCAAGATCCTAAGGGAAGGTTACTACTGGCCCACCCTTTTCTTTGATGTATTTTTTACTTTTAGGGCTTGCAATGAATGTCATAAATTTGCAGGAAAACAAAAGTTATTATTACTACCCCTAAAACCTATCACTTCTAGTGGTCCATTTCAGAAATGGGTGTTAGACTTCATAGGTGAGATAAATCCACCCTCCAGTGGGAAGCACAAGTGGATCCTCACTTCCACTAACTATTTCACCAGGTGGATCAAGGTTGTGCCCACCAGGAATGCCACTGACAAGGTGATCATGAAATTCCTAGAAACCAATATTTTCTCCAGATTCGGCTGCCCAGCAAGCTTATAACAGAAAATTCCCAAGCATTCACTTCCAAATTCATGATTGACTTCTATGGAAGTCATAAAATTTCCTTGACACATTCCATGCCCTATTACCCTCAAGGGAATGGTCTGGCAGAGTCATCAAACAAAAATCTCATCAGGATTATCAAGAATTTGTTGGCCGAAAACAAGAAATCCTGGGAATATAAACTCAAATATGCTTTGTGGTCTGACAGAATCAGCACCAAGAAGTCTTTGCGAACCTTTCCATTTCATCTTGTCTATGGTGTAGATGTTGTCTTTCCCACCCAGCTTGGCATACCAGTCCTAAAATTCTTATAGGAAGAGATTGAGGAGCCAAATGACATCCAAAGGAGAATCTTCCAGATTATAGAGGTTCAACAAAAAGAGAAGCATTGGATCAGAAGACCAAAGCATACCATAGAAAGATCAAATCATCCTTTGACAAGAAAACCAAGAAAGAGATCTTTCAAGAAGGTGACCTGGTTTTGAGGTGGCATGCCAGAAGAGATGACAATTCCAAGCACAGGAAGTTCGATAACCTATGGTTTGGCCCTTTTAAGGTGGTTGAGGTTCTAGAAAATAACACATTTATCTTGCACAATATAGATGATGCAAATATATTCAGAGGCCTAGTAAATGGGTGCTTCCTAAAACACTATTTTGTTTAGGGATGAGGGAAGGTCCCTCTTGTACCATATACGCTTTCCTTTTATTTTTTCATTTGATTAGTTAATTTTGTGTGAATAAAGACTCCATATCCGAACAAAGGAACTGGGGTATAGTTGCAGTTTTAAGTTTTAGATTAAATAAATACTCTATGGCCCAATAGATGCACTGGGGTATAGCTATAGTTTTGGTGTCAATAATATGCATTGGCTAAGATACAGTGGCAGAGATACATGACTTACAGGCAGAAGAAGAGGTAATAGAAGTTCTTTAATTCTAAGGCACCTAATCTATTGTTCTTAGCACCTCGCAGGGAAGTGTTATCCATGATAGGAGCCAATGTTAAGACCTACATCTATATCCCTACCCCTTCTCTCTCTCTCTTTTTTGTTCCTTCCTAGAAATATTTCCTCTTAAGGTTGGTCAAGTTAGTTTCCCATTTATTCATTGACTTGGTTTCCCTTATTGTCTAGCTTGATTGATTCTTTGCATAGAGTTTTTATGTTTTTACTGAAGGATAAACACATATTTGGTTTGAGTTTGAAATACATGTCATCATATTTTCCACTAATTGAGCATGGACCATGTCCACCAAGTCTTTTATGTGTGCGGGATACATCTAGGTCCAACGAGTCCTTTGTAAGATCAATAATCTTCTGCAGAAAAAGGAAGAAAATCAAAGTAGTCCATTTCGGGCTTAGAATTTAAGCCAAACAAACAGGTCAATTCTTCAATGGTGGAGATCTAACAGTCGATGCAGATCAACAACTCTCGCACATTCAGAGTCTCAAACTCATGTGGGGTTTAACAGGAATGACTCCGCGACTTCATCATTCAGGCGTCTGAACTTGCCATTGGTTCAAATATTTCAAAGTGTCCAGATGTCAAAGTCTCGAAGCCTCTGAAGCTTCGAAGTGTCGAAGCTCTGAAGCAACAGTTCCCCGAAGTACCAGAGCCCCAAAGCGTCGGAGTGGGCCCACACTTCCACGTCACTTCGCAAGTTAGTTCATCTAGGAGGTTTAACTCCAAGAAAAGCACGAAGCCCCAAAATTTCGAAATGTCAGAGACACGTGGTGTCCATCAATTTTTGATGTGTGGAACTCTCATATCATGACACGTAGCACTCATTTCAGGTCATTTGGTTGCATCATCCACTCATTTTCAAGTGATACGTGTCACTCTCTGGCATGTGGACACATCATTGTTTTCCATGTCAGCTTTGGTAAATCTTGCTCTGGGGGATTTCTATCAAGAACAGGCAAAATCTCCCAAACCCCGAAGAGCCAGAGTCCTAAAGTTCCAAAATGTTGAAGGTTAAAGGTAATCTCGAGTTAATAAGTGATTAGCATTAGTTAAAGACTTCGTGGGTTCTGTCCTCTAGAGTATATGCATCCTCTACACTCCAAAACCTCCAAATGTCAAAATTCCAAAGTGGCTCACCCACATGTATTGCATATTTGAAAGGTTTAAAGAGGGGCACCAAACCAGGAATGGGGAAACTGCACGTCCTGACTCCAGAAAAGTGCAACATGACTTGCTTTTGTCCTAAAAAATATAAGTGGGGGAAAGACACGACCACACTTCCAGTCGCCTTTAACAGCATGCATTCATTCCATGATCGACACAAAACTCATTTCTTTCACTCTTGGTCATTTCCGTCAGATCTCAATTCCCTCCAACGCATGCCTTAATATTATATCATTGCCAATAGCAGTTTTCAGTTATTTAATTGCGGGATTCTTTTAGATTAAGGCATAATCATTGGTCCTTTTTGTGTGATGAGAACCAATCCTTTTTATTTAATTCAAGTTCGAAGTATACATTAAGATACCCCAATAAATGTTTAGTGAAGTTAATAAGTTGTTTAACGATAGATGTGGTAGAGTTAAACCCCATTCCCACACTAGTCGAGGGCCTCTGCATTTCTGATAAATATGCAATTTTTGTATGTTTTGAGGGTTCAATTTTTAGAGAAGGATAGAGGAAAGGGTTGGACCTGCTCAAATGATTGTAAAGTTATTTACCTAGTGAATATATGTTGATGACAGTTGTGTTCTCTTACTCAAATATTTATGTGTTTAACCTTGTCTTGAATGCAAATTTTGTGATGTGTGCAATGTACATTTCCTTGTTCTTTCAACCATTGTTTTAGTTCATCTTTTGTTGATTTTGTAACCTGTTATACAACTATTATTTAGAGAAAGATATACTATTTGGCAACCTATTAAATGATTTGCATCTAGGTATTTGTCTAAGTCTTAAGATATTATTTTAAGTCTTTATTCTCACATAGCAAGTGATTCATTGCATTGTTTTTTATTGTTTCCTGTGTTTGTCTTTTCATATTCCCAACTGTCCATTAATATACATACCATTAGAAAAGGAGAACCTACTTTTATACTGTGTGTCTTGTCCAACCAGATTACCATCTTTGAAAACCTATCCTTAAGTTGATCCAGAAAACCAACTTATAAAAAAAACCAATCATTATAAACTTGAGATGGCCTAGCTTTTCCCTTTAGAAGTCAGGTGAAGACTTTAGAAACAACAGGTGCCATGGAATGGTTCGATGTTTTGTCTTTGGAAGTGGACAAAATATTGTTTCATGAGAGACTTGATGTGTTATCCATATCCGCTTCAAATATTCAACCTTGCAAGGATTTGTTGGAAGGTGGGAAGTTACAAATCATTTTTAGACCTTTTGTGCTCGAAAATATTGAACATTGTCGAGTGTTTGACGATGATGACCTGATTATAATATTCATTAAAAATATTAAAGAGTTTGTTGAGAAAGACATTGATTGGAGAGAAGGAGTGGAGTATCAAGAGAATATAATAGAGAGTAAGATTATCATTGGCCTTGTTTCGTAGGAAAGTATGTTTGAAATACATGACATGTACAAGGGAAAGAAAGAGATGGTTAAACCTAATGATTACATGGAAGTTAATATTGGTTCCCTATAAAGTCTTAATATTGTAAAAATTGATAAAGAAACTTCAAGTGAAGAAAGAAGGGAAATTCAAAATTTGATCAAAGAATATAGAGATGTATTCACTTTGTACTATGGTGATTTGAAATCTTACAAAGGTGATATTATCCATCATACTATACCTTTGAAG
>SNQJ01S0145965.1:10098-23910 GCA_010110895.2 Picea sitchensis
TGGTTTTGAATGACCTTGAAGAGTTTCCTCCAACCTAATCCAAGGCCCTAATCCTGAACTAGTTTGTGAACCCTACAAACATAAAAGTTTAGTAGATTTTAAGATTAACGTTTCTTTTAAGGATTTGTCTTACGTCAAGGGGTATGAGGGTGAAACTAATGATGTGTAAAATACGAAAACAAAAAATGAATGAAAAAGCTGGAAACAAAAAACTTTTACGAAATGCAAAATTTCAACAACTTTTCACAAAGAAAGATTTTTATTTTTTCTAAGATTTTGGACAGCAAACTCAAAAGAATTTCGCTCGACTACAAGCTACTTATGATCTAAGTGAACTGCAAAAAAATTATGAAATAAAAGACTTTTCCCTAGCTAATGATGCAGAAACACACCCTTCAACCAAAGAAGAAAATGAAAAGAGATTTTTATTTATTTATTTACGTGCTAGTAAAGCAAGAAAGAGAAATACCGACAAGCAAAAAACCAAGAAAAACAATTATGTCTTAAAGCGTAGATCGCAAAGAATCAGATTAAAGAATCACACAGAGGCAATTGAAAAAACAATGACTCTCACGCTTGTCTAAAAACCATAAAACAATTTTTTTTTTTCTATTTTTCTGTCAACTTTTAATTGAGAAAAAGCAGGCTAAGGGTGAGATGAAGCCTAAGCTATTGACTGTTCAAACATAGATTCAAACACATGAGAGGAATACTTCTTATCAAAGGAGGGGATGACTGCCCCACCCCGAACAAAAAGTAGCCTGTATAAGCACGCTACTGTCACTCAAACAGCACGCGTGCAAACGCGTGCTGACCAGAGACAGAGAGCGTGTACACGCGGGTTGACCTTGTACAGGCCACGTGTATATCCAAATTTTAAGAAAAAATATGAAAAAAGGTAGTCTAGACCAGGAAGAGGCCTCTGGTATTGATAACCAGGATCCCTTGAAGGCTTGGATACTCTTTCTAACAGGAAAAAAAAATAATGCCAGGAAAAATAATAAGGCAAAAAAAAGCAATCTGAGATAGGACTGTTAACAAGCAAGACTCAGATAGGATTCCAGAAAACCCCTTGAGAATGTGTGATTCTGACAGGGAAGAGGAGGACTACCTCTAAGGTTCTCTGAACTCCTACACGCTACTGCTATCTCTACAGCTAGTGTTCACACATGGGCTGTAAAAGGATAGGGCATGGGTACACGCATGCAGGCCTTATGCAGGCCGCATGTACCTCAGTGTGTCCCGAAAAACACAGTCAAGCAAAATTCAGGGAAATATGGTATGGAAAACTAGGCTCCCTGCTAGCTCAGACCTTACAAAAATAAAAGAAAAAGACAGGTAAAGAAAAAACAGAAAACCTAGTCTCTAAACTACCCAAAAAACTCAAATAAATCCAGGAACCCTAAAGACTATTCTCCCCAGTATGGTCGCCAATTCTGTTGGACTAGAAAATTAGGGTCTGACTTTGCATGCAGATTGGACCAAATAGAAACTACTTTTTTACCTACATCCCAAGATTTAAACTCCTTTTTCTCAGTAAATGCATGGAAAAGGACCACCTACCTTATTACCGACATTCGATGTAGATCCTCCGTTGTCCTTGATTACTTGTTTGCGCTGCTCCTTCCAAAGATGACCTGCACTCAAGACAAACAACAACTATGCATGCATGCTACTTCTATACTCAAGGGTTAGAAATCAAACATAAACCAATCGAATCATAGACAACTCATGAATTGGGACGGGAAAAGCATTCTTTTTATTATGTAAAGTGAATCAAGTTACAAAAGTTGAGACCAGCCACCACTCCTTGAACCTGATCCTGGGATCCTCTTCTTCTGTCCTTCAACTGCTTTGCATTGAATCTCCTTTGGCGTGAGGAAAGGCTAAAGGGTTGGGACAATAGAATACGTAAATGGGCAGAGTTTCTTCGTTATATTTTTTCCTCTTCCAAATGGTACCCCTACCCCTTCTTTTATAGGCTAGAAGGAGCCAGGGTTTTGGACGAACCCTCAACTATGCATGGCCGGTAGTTTCAGTTAACTGACCCATAGCTTTTTGTTCCGTCGACAACTTTCCTTTTTTCGTGCTTTGGTAGGTGCACGCGGGCTGTTGTGAGTCAGCGAGCGTGTACACGCATGCAGTAATGGGTTAGGGCGCGTGGGCCTTTAGACAAGAGGATTTTCAAAGATTTATTCAACATAGTTTTGGCAAAGAAGGGATATGAGTTGGCCTGATGCCAGGTAAGCATGTGTGGTGCAATTTAGGGTTATAACACCAGGGACGCTTTGAACGCTGAATTTTGTCCCTTTCGACAACAATTCACTCTGAAATATTTGTCTCGTTAACCACTAACATGGCCCATCCAGGCTCAGTGTCGAAACCATGGCTCTGATACCATTTTGTAACGTCCCCGACCATCTACACCTCTGTCGGGCAACACTACCCAAATACCTTATCTTCTTCCAACTAGCTCTGATACCATTTTGTGACGTCCCCCAGCCACCCAAGCCAGACCATGATATCTTGTAGAAATAAAAATTAGCACATGCCTATAAAAATAAACATAAATATACAACATTCTTTTCTAATACACATACTAATGTGGAAATAACAGTAAAAGCATACATGCAATAATCACAGGTATAACCCATAATATAACAACATATATAGGCAATACTCATCAATATAGCATGTACAAATACATAGCATGTAAATGAACATAGGAACAGGTACTTATCTTTTAATTGAATTACACCAACTGCGTGCAGACCTTCCATGAACCTCCCAGCCATAGACCACGTTGCTCATCACACTCAGTAGTGGGTCACCCCCAAGCTGGGACTGGACTCCATTGGGCAAGGGAATTCCTAGGCTTGGTTGAGGTTATAGAAAAATGCACAGTGCAACTAGAAGGATTCTCTCCAAGAGCCTACTTACGCCCATTAATCATGTACTCTCATTCCCCACATGCCTGTTCCACCCCAAGAATATGCACCTTCATTGTTCCACAGTCCATCGGCTACTCCACTTCCCTTTCAGGGTCTCAACAATAGGCCGGATCAGGAATTCTCAGAGCTCTGTAGCTGGTGTTGGACTCTCTCTAAGAGAAAATCACTTCCCAGCAAACTCTCTCACCTGGAGAGAGTTGCTCACATGCCTGAAAACCTGCCTCTTCAACCACGGGCCTGAAAACCCGCTTCTTCAACCAACTTCAACTTAATTCTAGCAAGTGAGGAAAATAACAAGGCTCAATATAGCTCAGGGGATGGCAACAACCACCACTCGATAAGGCACAACACAACTCTGCAAGTACAGATACGATGTGCTTCACAGGAATACACAGGTCATCTTCATGAGTTACTAGTTTCAGAGGTGCGTCCAAGATGAATAGATCCATGATGGAGGTCAGGCAAGTTAGGTGAAGGATGGGAGAATGGGGAGCGAACCAAGCTTAGCCAAAAATGCGTTGGCAGCAACTACCAACTGCTACGACAAAACATGACTAAGGGAAAATACAAGTTCATCTAGATTCATAGGAAATATGCAGGACAACTCTAGTGTCTGCAGGTTACACTGTCACGTGCATCAGTGGGGAGTGTGGCAGACTTCCAGAGTGATTAACCCCGCAAGAGTGCGGACCAAATGGTGAAGGATCGTGATCGTCCTCCGAATCAATGAGATCCTCGACAATGAGCTAAATTTCCCACTTAAAATTGCATGCGCCCAGGTTGAGACATGTCTACTTGAAGTTGCATGAGCTCCACTTGATACTCATCCCCCTTTCCCCTAGGAACTTAGGACACACAGATTATGTCAAACCTTAGCCTTTAGGAAATAATGATATAATATTATTCCTTTAGAGGTAAGACCTATAGCTTAGCCCCTTCCCCACCTGGTGGAGTTTAGTCCCCCATAAATATTTCTTCGTGGAGGGTCTACACGCAGCGATGTATAATTTTTATTAATGATTTTGCATAATTACATATAAAAAACATGCTCCTGGCCTTAACATCCTAGGCTCTCTGGCCTAATCATCACATAAGCCTCTTAGCTTATTATAAATCATCTCACCAGCCTAACAAACATGTTTACAATTCATAATTACAACTGGGGTTGTACTAGGGAATATTACACACACACACACACACACACACACACACACACAAGGTGGACATTGAAATATTTTATTTATGGCCAACACTGAAATATATTTTTTGTTATTAATATTTTTTTTTAAATGCCACTTGTGAAATCCATGTTGAGCATGGAAGGAATTACACATCTTCTTCATAGTGGGTTGTAGAAAACACTTCTCAATGCAACTAAGATATATACTGTAGGATTTGGAATACAAAAAATCCATGTTAAGCACCAAACATACACCCACATTTTGCTTGAGGATAGACATCCCTTCATGACATAAAATTGAATACCTTACATTTGTTTGAGAAATCAAGTTTGTGGTAATTTTTCATCGTAATGTTATATTTATTGATGATTGTGTTTATCATCCCCTATGAGTATGATGTGAATAAAAAACAATGAAAACAACAATAAATTTTAAAAACAGTAACAATAATTAAAGTAGAGATAATTATGAAGTGCCGTTAAGAGTCCAATTAGCTTCAAAATCTTGAAAAAGCTTTTTTTATTTTTCATTCATTGAACTTGTGGACCCATATTTTGTTGTATGTGTCACTCTCAGAGGGTGAGTCACTTAAATAGTATAGGAGTAAGTTAATAAGTGGATGAACTCATTTTTTAGGTTGAAATTCTTCCCCAGATCCAATAGGAATTTTGTCAAAAATCATAGTTCTACTTAATTGATAGAAACTTTGATCATGGAACTTTACCCTTAAGGGTTTTGGTCCTATTACCCCCCCATTCCTAAGGGTAACTAAAGGATATAATATCTCATCACTTGCAATGGATACAATGATCTCGACCATGATGATGATAAGCATGTCCACAGATGGAAGCCCAACAACCCCCCTCATATTTCCTTTTTCTACTACAAATCATCCAAGCTCATCACATCCAGTCAAATTAATGTATGGGAGATGGTAAGCTAGTGTCACCATGAGGTATTTTAGTCCTTCTTTCATGCGAAGTTGTAACACCCTCATTTCCCCTAGGTTGTAATTAATCATTAATTATGATCACCATGCTATGGCATGGGGACAATGTAAATGTATTATTGTTTAGATTGCCAATAATTGACTGTGGGGGTGAAGCCTTGAAGTAATGGCCATGATATCACTAGAGGAAAGAGTGAGGAAACTATGGAGAGGGTTCATTATGTCAAAATGACCCAAATTATCCTTACTAAAATGATAAGCCTCATCCGGATTCCAAGAAGGAATCAATTAATGAAAGAAGGATTAGTGGTTGAAAAATCAACTACCCCCGTGAATGGAAGCATGGAGGGTCTGGCTGAGGAGAAAAAAATCTATCAGTCTGAAGTACCATAGAGTGTAGTTTTCCTGCAAGCCCAGACTAAACTGAGTTTCTACTGACAGAAGGAACCAGACAGGTCCAGAACCTTCATGGGGAGGGAAAAGGCATGGAAGAATACATGCGAAGGAAGACAAGAAGGAGACACACCAGGAGGGGAATGCATGACCCAGATGTGTAGAATAAAAGAGGAAGAGTACGGGAGGCTCTCCAACTGAGAAGAAGAACTGAAATCTTGATAAGTTGTTCTGGTTACTGGAGAGAACAAGAGAAAGGATCTTTGATAATTTTCAGAAAACAAGACCTGAGAAGAAAGTCGCGAGCTTGATGCTGAGGGAGAATCTAATAAACCTTGTAGAGGTTGTGACAAAGAGAGAGAGAGTCTCCGAGAAACTGAAAAAAGTTCCCTAGTGGTATCATGGCTTGGCACGAGGGTGGAGAAAGTGCTAAGAATGAATGCCTCAGAGCCTATGGTTGGGTGGAAAGGAAAATTCCCATAGTTAGTTGGATGGTGATCGAAAGTAATAGATAAGTATTTTGTTTACCCTGTGCACTTGGATTGAAATTCATGATTTTAATGTCTGTGATTGTGATTCATTCTGCTTCATGTGAAATTAATGGTTATAATGCTTACTGATCTTCTATAAGTTGTTTCATTTGAATGGGTGTAATATGACAAGATTGGTCGCTAGGATGGTTCGAAAATACCTCCCCATGTTTTAGAACTTAAGTTCTGTGAATTGGAGGGCGATCGCTTCAAACTAGTTGTCCAAGAGACCATGGGCTCATGCCCACGGCCTTAATCCAAATCTTGGCTAAGAGATAAAGAGTGTAGCCTCTAGTGCTTGAAAAATTTCCATAGGACTAGGACCATGGAACCCTTCGCTACATTAAAAAAGGAGATAAGTCATTCGAGACTCCAGAGCTCTAGGGTGAATGAACATTTCAACGTCCAAATGCGTTGAAGGAAACCCGTCGAACCGGTAACTTGACAGATGACCTGGGGCTGGCGGTCCGCTACTGTAACATGGGATTTCTCCCCTTGTTAAACCCCAATCATTGTCTCAGTCGTGTAGTGATGCAAGCCATAGATCTGAGGGTATTTGGGGTCTCCCCTGACCGATGGATCGATGACACGTTCAGTCCGACATTGACCACTTCGGTAGAAAAATGGTGTTAAAATACCAAAACCCGTGAATGTCGGAGTTGTAAAGTATTGTGGGTCATCGATCTTTAGATCCTTCAGGATCCCTCTCAGTTTTTTGATCATGGGGACGCATGTATAACATGAGGAGCATGTGGGGGTCCACGTGTCAAGCGACGGTGATGCCATGTGTGGAAGCTTTGTGTTAGAGCAAAGAGATATTGATGACCCGAGGCATGTGCCACGTATCTTGCCAATGGGTTTCGGGTTGACAAGTGTCCCTCTAAGAGTGGCCTAATATTGAGACTAAGAGACCCTTGAGCTAGAGTTGTGAGTCAATGATCTAGGGACTCCATTGAGAACCCCTCCCAACTGTCTGATCCACCAGTGGAAGGATTCGCGTGTAACACTTCGGCGAAGTCCTACTCCAAGAGAAACATAGTATTAAGGGGGTAGAACCCCCAAATGCCGAACACACGAAGTAGCATGATTCATTGCTCTAAGGGAAATTAGGATCTCCCATAACTGTTAGATCTAAATCGGGGTCAGCCCAACATTGACCACTTCGAGAGAAAAAAGAAAGTTAAAAGGCAGTTTTCCCGAACATCGAAGTTACGAAATGACGGAGGCCATAGATCTCTGGATCTACGTGGATAGACCTCGACTGTGAGATATAAGGGGCATTGGAAGGTTTTCAGTCTGGAGTGACGTGGCACACTGACATCACCCAAGGTGGTGTGGACCCATGTTCGACGTGCCACGTGTCACCTTGATTCGTGCTTTTCGTAGACCCTATGTGCCCATTAGAACGTGACACGTGTCACCCATTGATGGGGCCATGTATCATCTCTGCCTTTCCGTGTGTCATCCACCTGACACATATTTGCTTGACCTATTAGTGGGTGGAGTACTTGGGACCTACTTGTCCTTGCCTCTACATTTAATATGACATCACGTGTGAGGGTGGACCCTTCGAGAGTCCAGGAATTCAAAACTCTTGGGGTTTAGGGTGTAGTATTTTAATGAGCCCAAAGGGTCGAAGTCTGAATCCATGTGAAAATATTTCAGGATAATTGAGAGTTCTGGATTTTGGGTCTCTGGAGGATATGCATGTAGAAATAAAAAAGGGCAGTCAACGCCGAAGCATCGAACGTCGAATTCCCATAACCCTATACGTCGAACGAGGATGAAGTCTCGTCGATGGATTTAACGATGGATGGACTTCCACTATGGATGTAGGAGCTACAGAGAGATCTGGGACTTTGGGGAACCTTGGGATAATATGAATGAGATGAACCCATGTGGGTGCCACGTGGCCTTTGACCAATGAAGCTCAAAGAACTTCAAAAGGGCATAACTTCCAATCCAGAGCTCGGATTTGAGCATGACGATAGTGGTTGGAAAGATCTTGACGAGAATAAGGTGATGGATATCTCAAGAAGAGGATCTGAGATGATGGAGGAAAGTGAAATTTTGATGCCCCATCCCTAAATAGGTACTTAAGGTGTTGGGTGTGTTACAAATTGGTATCAGATCATGGCAACAACACTTGGCCTTCTTGGGCTCATGAAAGAGTCAAGTGATTTTCTTTCTTAGAAAACTTTAAGGGAGGGGAAATACTACCCTACCCTATCTAGTAGAGCATTATTTAGACACAGGCTTATATGGGTTAGAGAACAATCATAAGACTACTTTACCAAGGCTAAAATGAGTTTGCTGAGAGTATCAATGTCGTGCAGAAAGTATCTTCATAAGTTCAATGAGGAGAAGGATGTAGATTAAAATTCAGTTGGGATTTTACCCAACAAGATTGAATCATGCTATTCTTTGGCAGAGGAATCCTATCATTTCTTTTGGGAAATGATAGCCAATTCTATAGGAGTGAGATTATGTTGATGGGCACTAATATCAAGACTTGAATGTGAATGGATTGAAAGGATCCATAACAGTAATAATCACTGCTTTAATGAAGGATTAAACCTTGTATATGTGTATGATCCATCATGATCAGAGGATTGATGGGAATGGTAAGGTCAATTTACTTGACCTATAATGAATGAAAATTGTTGTTGGAATAACCCAGTAAGCAAGTAAAAAGGAACCCTATAGATTGAGAGCAACCTTCATGAAGGTAGAAGTGAAGTGACAAGACCAAGTTCAAAAGCTCATGGTTGTGCTAGGGGAGTGTGTATCCATATTAACTTAAGGGTGTGTCTATGCAAGAGGAATGAATCTAGTGACCATTCTCTGAAAAGGGAGAGCATGTGCAACTCTCGGGTTTCGAAGGCAACTGAGAAACGAATTTTGTTTCTGGGTACATGAATTGTTGGGCAGTGTTTTTCTAATCAAGTTAATAAACGAAGTTGTAGAAATATGGAGTGATTGAGTGAGAAATCACAACAGCCTCCATTGCTTGGCAGATAGGAAACTAATCTGCCATAATTCATGTGGGAAGAGGAGAGTGACCTCCGTCCTTGGATGTTGTTGAACAAAAGAAAGAGTTCTAGGTGTAATGGTTAAGGCTGATCTACATTTGCAGCCTATCTTCTGTTTTTAATGAGAGTAGACAGAAACGACTAAAACCTCTACAAAAATTTAAAAAGAAAGAGATGGACCCTCTGCCCAAGATAGATTATGATCTAAAGATACTCTGGAGTTCTGTATTAAAATACTTAGTAAGTAACATACTTTTAAATTGTATTTGGGCTTTAAGGAAATAGTCCACATGTTATTAGACATTAAAATTTATTATAAATGAGGTAAAATGGTTAATTAAATGTTGACCCTAATTGTGGTAAAGGAAGTGTTGGGGCACTTCTAGATGCCTAATGGGTCATATTGACATCCAGTGGTGGATGGTAGCCATATAGATATGGTTTGATATACTTAAATCATAGTGAGGGGAATCTAGAAAAGGATTTCCTTGATCGAAAGGTCTGCCGATCAAGACCATTTGGAAGCTAGATTGGTTGTTTTTTACCTTGGGCATGGTTATAATTGCCCATAATGTATTTATGAGTTGGGAAATGTTTTTATGGAAGTTGAGGAAATAGTTTTTTCTTTCTCGTTGTTATCGTATGGAAAGGGAAACATAGTTATGACTACGTCTATTAAAATTTCAGGTGGATATCACGTGAATGAATGCAAGTTCTAAAACGAGAGGGAAGCTTAATGTTGAGTATCTCTATGGAACTTGTCATGAGAATGACAGTAAGATCCTTGGGAGAAGGATCTGGAAGTTTGATATATCCATGAAGGGCATGGAAAGGGTGCAAACAATGAGCTTGAATGATGAATGTTTAGCTATGTTTGTATATGCTTGAGTTCATGAATTTGATGCATTGTGAGGTTGCTTGATATGAAGACTGATATTAAGGCCAAATAGATATGAATGAATGATATTAAATGTGAAAGTGATGCACATATATGATGAAAGAGTAAATGAGCAATGATGCTCTATTGTCATGATAAAAGGAAACATGATTATAGCTTTGAGGACCACATGAGAACAATTGTGAACAATCACGACTTGATTTTAATGAAAATATGTATGTGAGCTACAAAATATACCTATGGTAGATACACATAGGCTTATGATTATGCATGTGGTTAAGTGCGTCATAGATGCAATTTAATAAAATAAGGAATATGTGTGGATAAATAATCTGGAGGCATAACAAAGATGCATGTTTATATTCCTTATGGAATATTTGATAAACAAATGAAGCTAACTCAAGGTTGAGGCTATCACAGATAGTTAAGGATATGCAATAAGGAAGTTGCATGTTGAAGGAGTTCCCTGTGGAGGAACTGTGTGAAGACTCTGTCAGGAGAAAATAGTCACAACCTTAATGACTGTTGAGAATTGAGCAGTGGAAAACATCATGCATGAATGGAAGACTAACAAATGAATGTTGACCATTTTGATAATTGAATGGCAATGTGCAGAATGCACATGTTCATGATTCATTATGATTTTTTTTTTTTCTATTAAAGCATGTTGAGGTATCCAAAAGGTTAGGGTGAGACTAACCAAGGTTGCTCAAGGAAAAGAGCAGGAAGATCCCAACAAGGAGTAAATTGCAAAAGCAAAGAAGGGAAAAGGGGGAATACTTTTCTCACTTTAAAAACTTTGAATTGCTTACAGAGTTGTAGGTATTAAAAGAGAAGTCATGGGAGAAAGTACAACTGGAAAAAGGGAGAAGGAATAAATAAGCATATTTAAATGAATGGGCTCGGTTAAGCCGTGATAATTAAAGGCAGTGAGGCCTTGGAAAATAACTTTGTTGGACCGAAAGTCTAGGGCTATGTAGAAGGAGTTGGACGAGGGAAGAGTTCCTTGACCCCTTCCTTGTTGGTTATTGTATTTCTCTGGTACGAGAGATTGATTTACTAATAAAAGTAAATGTTTTTTCTATATTTCTCTGATGTATTCAATTTGGCTCAAGGTCATGTGTGTGTGTTCAACCCATTTCAACATTTCTTTATGTACTATAAGGCATAACATGGTTTCTTCTTGATAAGTTATGGCCTTCACCATGAATATATCCCTTACCAACTTATATATACCATGCTCCTCTAAGAAGTTATCTTTTAGAATCATCATTGAATGTGTAGTATATTTATAGTAATCAACTTCATGTATGAGAGTTTCTAGTTGTCTCCTCATGGCAATAACCTCTATCTCATCTTCTTTAGCTCTATCAATGGTGGCATGAGATATAGCCATCGCTACCCCCAAAAGTTCACTTACCTTGGCCTTGTTTGCATCTAGCAACGTTTCTTTGGTGGTTATGACCATGGATTTTTCTATGGTAATCTTCCTCTTTCTACTTGTTCTTCTTACCAACACTTTCCTTTTCATGTCATAGGCTATGGCCTCAATATCAACAACTTCATCTATTGGATTTGGTATTTTTTGATCATCCACTGCCAACACATTACCAACACTTTCCTTTTCATGTCATAGGCTATGGCCTCAATATCAACAACTTCATCTATTGGATTTGGTATTTTTTGATCAAACGATGCCAACACATTGTCCATGCTTCCTGGAGTATGAAATTTCTCTAGGATAGGTATCTTGACCTTAACTATTGTTGGTTTCTGACCACCCAGTTCTTCTATTTATTTACCAATTTTCTCCTCTTTGCTCGGCTCTTTAGGAGGTTGATTAGTTTTATTGGTTTATTCAGCTCCTGCTTCTATAGACATATCCTTTGTTTTCTCAGGAGTTGTAGTATCTTTTGTTGTGATCCTTGTTGATAATTTTGGTTGTGTCACTTCCTCTTGAAAGGAAGTAGTTGGTGGATCGACCATTATTTCTTCATGTCTTGGTGTAGTGTTTTTATCCTCTATTTTATCTTCCTTACTCACATCCTCTCCTTATATTTGTGCCTATTTTTCTCCTTTTCAGTTTCGTCTTTCTCAGAGGCTATATCCTCTGAACTTTGATTCTCAGTTCCATCTCCACCCTCACCTCCTTGAGTCTTTTATTCTTTGGGTAGTTGTGACCTCCTGTTCTAGTGGTGTTGTGACCTTCTCAGTTGCACTTGTTGTTGCAGACATCCCTTCTGGTTGAGGATCTTCAAAAAGTGAGCTTCCTTTTCCATCTAGGTTGGACTCATCTATAATAAAGACTTTCATCTTTTCAACATCATCATTATCATCATCATCCAACATTATTAAGTCTACAATTGTGGGGACATGGACCATTGTAGATGGAACCTCTTTGAAGGCCTCATATGATACCATTGGTTCTGGTTGTCCTCCTTGTACTTGGTCTGTGCTCAATTCTGGATGGGTGTTGAATTCCCCTTGTGTTATTTTCCCTTGAGAGATCTGCTTAGCTTCTCCCCTCTTTAATTGTTTTTCATATTTACTTTTCTTTTCTAAATCCCCAATTTCCATGTTTTGTTCAACTTCATGTGATTCTCTTTCAACCTCTACCTTGAGTCTTTCCTCATCAACTCTCCTAGCTTCCTCAATTTCTCTTTTCCTCTTCGTTGACCATTCTCATATAGTTTCCTCTCTAGTTTGATTGATGTGTTCCACCTGTTCGTCCATAGACATAGCTCTAAATACAGTTAGATCAAGTTGGAATTTTATTTGGAGTAATTCATCCCAACTTTGGGAATTTTCAGTGAAGAATCCATCTTCAAATTTGTCATGAGCATAGGGCCAGTAAATTGCTACTTGTATTGCATGTTTTGAAACAATTTCTTTAAGGTCATTCTTGCGCTACCTAGTAATCATGAACATGTATTCCAAGTTACTTATCCCTTCTTATTTTGTTTGTGTAGTGTCCTTGACAAAATAGTATCCTAACTTAAAACCATAAGGGATAAAATCTCTATTCTTGTATTGGACTAGAGATGCATTGAAACCTTGTAGGATAGTATGGTAACATATTTCCCCTAAGTATAGTTGGTTTGGTAAATAATATAGCAGTAGGTTTGGGGCTCCTGTGGCTCCAAAGATTATGAAATAGGGGCATTTCTCTTCCAAGTGCCAATTTCCAATCAAATAGATTGTTTTTTTGGCTTGTTTTGAGAGTCGTGGGCACTATTGTCTAAAGATAATGAATTAAAGCTTGGCTAGGAATAAATCACATATCATGGAATAATATTTTTTATCCATGTTCTCCCATAGAATGCTAAATTATACATGCATAAGGATTTCTGACACATGCTCATACCCATTTTTGAGAAAACAAATTCTTGCAAAAACTACTTCTAGTAAGTAGGAAGCCATGTAAAAAGAAGGCACATCCCCTGGTTCAGTGTTTTGTGCTTGTTCTACTCTAGTGATCAGTTTTTTGGATATAATAGATCCTTAGTTAAAAATGCTTCCTGACACTACCACAATGTATGCTAAGGGCATCCAGGCTTTTGAGAATCTAGAACAATCTTTTTCCCCATATTATTTTCAAATTAAGGCCATCGTGTACATGTAGGTTTCTCTTAAGTTTGACATTGTTATCGAAAAAATCGGTAAGTGCGGAAAAAAAATAATCTCCCTAACTTCAACAAGAATATAGAGCAAAACAGAGTAGAATACAAGCTTCTCCTTAGATTTCATTATAATGTAAACTAGTTCAAAGAGGGACAAATGACATACCATTTAAACGACGTTTGATCCTCGCTAGTGTCATCCTTGCTCCATCTTTGGATTTGTGGGATGTTGAACTTGTTAAGAAGAAAACACCAACA
>SNQJ01S0145965.1:23920-41417 GCA_010110895.2 Picea sitchensis
CCAGTTAAGCCTATGCATAAGATCAAGGAGTTATACAATAAAAGTGGAGACACCTTTATAGGGAAGAAATGTATTACTGCATTATATTGAATGAAAGTGGAGAATACAACCCATGCCTTGATGTTGCAAGGTCCCTTCCAATATCCCTTTGCTTCAACACACACACCTTTGCTCCAATGCTTTTGATGAAGAGTATTCACAACCTGACTTGGAAAGCTAAAGCAAAGCTATCACAAGTACAATATTCAACAAAATTCTTCATGCATAAGCCAACATAGCATTTCCCATGAGAGATCCCTCTTTATATAGGGTGAAATAGGGATGGATGAGGAGATTAGGATGATCCCACTAAATTAGAGAAGCGAGTAATATCCAAACCGATCATAAGCCACCTCATCTTCTAGAAGATTCCCTTCTAGAAATTTTGTGATTTTTATCTTTTTCTCTTGTTTGAGCATCGTTGCACCCTATGCACAAGCAGCCTGTGGTGACACCACAGTCCAATTTTGGTGTAGCATGCGACGATCAAGCATCGTCGCACCCCAAGCATTTAATAGGCTGCGATGATCTCCTTTGATAGGGTTTTTAAGAGAAGAAAATTGATTCAATTTCTCATGGAGAAAGTCTCATTTTAGTAGTTTTAGGGAACAAAGAAGTGAGTTATGCATATATCGTCAGTTGATCACAGGGGTGACCAAAATGATTTGTAACATAATTCCCCCCAAAGTATGAAGTTGGAACCTATGACAACTGAAATACTTTGTAGAATGTGTGTGTCGAGAACAAGGAGCACATTGGTCGGGAACCTGCAAACAATCAAGAATTTGCATAATAATATACCATTTTCGGAGGTAGGCATTCCCATAATCAGACTACAAGTGACCCTAAGCATTAGTGTCAAGTGATTCATCACCACCAAACATACACTGTGGATCCATGCCATCATGATTTGACATAGCCACGAGAAATACACTGTGGATCTATGCTCTAAAAAATTCAAATTTGGACATAGCCACGAGACATACATAGTGGATCTATGTGTTATTTCAGACTTATGAATACTCCATCACAACCTGGATCGAATGGTGAGATACAAGGTCTTCATTTTCATCGTCTTGAAGTACAAATCTAGCCATGTGATTATAGGTGTTGAAGTCGAACATGGTAGAAACCACTTGATTACCGACCATTAATGGACACCGTTAACAAGTGCGAGGGAAATCACCATTAATGTCAATGAACCCCAAGGTACTCTAGTACAATCCAACAAATGTGAATAAATGATTTGAAGTTGAACACTCGATGGAATCTTCCAATGAGGGCCCAATGATGTAAACCCATTGTTTGAAAGTGAGGAAACCCGTCATTGAGGCATGTGGGTTCCAAGGTACTAAATGATTTCTAAGTCTAATTCTTGGATAATGAGTCGAAGTTGAAAGGAAAAGAATTGTCACAGGAGGGCCTTAATTTATCCCCCATCAATTACACGAAATATGTAACATATTTGAAGTAGATCAGAGTGTAAAGTGATTCAATACTTACTTAGGGAAGGGCGACATTGTAATATTTGAGAACTGCAGATGGCTGACTCGATATAAGGCTTGTTTTAGGTTGAACTTCTCTTGAACATATGAACAACATGACAATTGTCTTGACAACATAGACTCAAGGAGGACCCAACATATGGATTTGTGGATGGTCAAACGAGAGACAAATGGATTTCCCAACCTGGATACAATAATGAAGAGGGGTGTCATGTTCAAGAGAAACTTACTACCACTAACACAGATACTGATATGCATTTCTTTCCCAATTTTCCCTCACCATTTCTGGCAAGTACCTCTTTATTTTTATGTAACCTTGAGGAGGATAACATATGATTGTAATGTAAGATCATCCTTCATATGAGTCCCTCGGAGTATTTTTAACGAACCCTAGGAAGGAGTGGTTCGGTCCCATATGGGCCTTTCGATGCTTGTTTTACGAGTCCAAAGAAAGAAAACTCAGGGTTTTTTCATGTTTAGAGAGTCTGAAAAACACTTAAAGAAAACTCCAAAATGTCCTTTTTCATAAGTTAGTATGACAAGACTGAAAAAGAGATAATCTACCGCTCATAAGACGTTTTCTTCAAATACTTTTACGAGCGTGAAAAGAACAAGCTTGCTTGGCTATCTCTTCATGTTTAGGGAGCTTGAAAAGAGCTTAAAGGATACTCCATAGGATTCGTTTTTCGTATTACCATTACGAGTCTAAGAAAAATGATAAAAGGTTACTCGATTACATTCTCATAGTTTCACGAGTGTGAGAAAGAATAAACACCATGCTCGAAGTTTTTCCTGAAGAACCCTAAAAGTATATATACATCATAAAAACACGCAAAAACGACCAAAAAGAAGTGATCCATATCAAAGTATGTCCTCCGATCTCTCAACTTGCAATATCGACACTTTGTAAAGTTCATTAGGTTTATGACACAGGTAAAAATATTCAAAAATTAATTTAATTTGAAATTAAAATGGTAAAAGTTAATAAAATAGGTCAAAACTAGTTAATTTACCATTTCATTTGCATTTTCACCAAACTAGTACCAAACACCCCCTTTTTTCTCTAATTTTCAAGTGATGATTCTGGAGCGCCCGGTGGACAATTTCTCGAGCTTCTTTCGTGAAGTAGGTATTCTTCTTCCTCTCTCTCTTTTTATGGTAAACATTTTCAATTTCAGTGGTTAAATTTTGAGTTATGGCCAATTTTCCAAGGGTTATTGCACTTTGAGATCGTCGCAGGCCCACCCTATCGTGAACTGTGACGATCCTAAATCACTGCAGGGGTTCAATAGTGGGGATGAAACGACGCTACACTGTGAGAAAAAGAGCCTCTGGGATGACTACAACTCAAAATCTAAAAAGACAGATAGAGTTAGGAAAAATTCCAATTTTTAAATTTTGATGAATCTAATCATCTTTTATCGTTTTTTGGCAGGTTTTCATTGGTCATCATGCTTGAGTGGAGGGAACGAGAGCACGAGGAGGAAGATTACTTTTCCAGGAATGATATGTGCACTTTCATGGCACTCTGGGAGTCTGGCTTGCTATAATTTTTCAAAGTGCAGGGCATGAGGGCCCAATTGAGGCTATTGGAGTAGCTAGTCAGCATGTAGGACGTTAATCAACAAGAATTTCACGTCGGTGTGCATACACTCACGTTAGAGATCGATGGAATCTACTTCTTAACTGGGTTATCTCATCGAGGCTCTCGAGTGTCACCATCGGGAAGCAAATCCGGTGGTGAACCCATGGATTATTATGTAGCACATCACTGCGTACCTGGTATAGAGAAGCATAGTGGCAAAGTTTCCATAAAGGATGTTCAAGACTTGCCTTTGAGGAATATCTTCTATACTATCACTCAGATGGCAGGGAGTGTGACTCCTTACATGGATTTACAAATCCATTTTCAGTATGCTATCGAGTGTATGGAGCCCCAGGTTTTTAATTGGTGCGAGGGTCTTCTAAAAAACATGAAGAAACAATTGACAAAGTGTAGGACCGGTCAATTGAAACAATTCGGGTATGGATCTATTTTGGTATCCTTCTTCCTAGAGAGGGTCCCCATTTTGAACCTACACCATGTGGAATGGGGAATACCCGCTCCATAGGATCCTCAAATGAAGAGATGGGTAGATTTGATGGCATGTCATGGAGGTGTACCAAGCATTACATATGATTAATCTTTCTTCTAGTGGTTGAGGGATTAACTTGTCATGGTTGAGGAATATGCATATGTTGGGACTAACTTCCATGAAGATCTCGACTTGGCATTACCCGAGGGTTCTCAATGGGGAGAGATAGGTAAGAAGGATTTTGTTTATTATATGTTGTTTTTGGTATTTTAATTATAAAATGTTTTTGTTATTTATCCGAGACTAATCAAGTGCTCTCAACAATGCAGATGTACTGGAACCTTTCAGGCCTCCAGGATCATCTCCTATCCATATACGTGGAGAGATAGGCGTAGTGGTGGGTCGAGGGGTGGCAGCTGAGGATCTCTAGGAGATCGAACATAATCTTGAGGGATTGACCATGAATGTACCTGACATCACCGTGGATGAGTTATCTCGATGCTACCAACGCCATACAGTTGGCGTGTTAGCATCCATTGGTCAACTGATCCGTCGAGTAGCACAAGAAGTCATTTGTTACAGTGAGAAACATCCTTGATGCATATGTATATGAAGCCATGTGCTTCAACATTTTGACATTTTGGTCTCAGGACAAACACTTTTTGTAACTTTTGACATTATAATATTAAACTTCTATCAACTTACTTGTTTTTTAAATGTGTGTTTGGATTTATAAATGGCTCAAATCATGTCTATCTAAAACATAATTAGCCAATGCATATGTTGATGTGTTAGGAATGTGTTTATATTCAATATAATAAAAATGTCTTTCCAAGAGGTGAATTTTCAAGTATACCCTTAACAATGTAGGACTTTAGATGGAATAAACGTTTCTCAATTGCAACACCACTAGTTACAAATCAAGATGTACAATAAGATGGTAGATGCAAAATGAAATGGTGCTAGTTAATAACTCAATAAATGCACTGCATTCTGGAATATTATTAGTTGCACTACCAAGGAAAACACCATGTAGACTGATCAACTCATCTGTAGGTTCATAGATTTCCTATGCAACAGATGCTAGGTTTTGAGTACTGCAACTAGAACCATCAACAAAACTGATATAGGGTAGTGAGGATACCGACATCTGGAAAACAAGCAGAAGGCAAGGTAAGAATCTTAAAGGCAGAACAAGAAACAAAAAAAAACACACACTAGAGTATGATACAATAAAATACAAAGAACTCATGCAAAAAATATTTTAAGCATAGTACTTTTTTAGGTAAAGCCCATTTTTGGGTTCACCCAAAGGGATTCCATCATAATCCACCAGCTCATAATCCCCTTTCTCCAAAAATATTTTAATGATATAAGGGCCATGCTACATGGGCTCGAATTTACCAGCCCCCATTAAATCACGATATTGTTCATAAAGGAGAACTAAATCGCCCTCAGAAAAAACATGTGGTTTCACATGCTTGTCGTATTGAGCTTTGACATGTTTTTTCTGGGTTTCTATGACTAATGCAGTGTCATGGCGAGTCTCGTCTAATTTCATTAAATACAAGAGATGTTCTTCTTCGGCTATGGTGTTAGGGAGAAGTTTGACAACTAGTTTGAAAGACGAGATTTCACATTCAATCGACAAAATAGCTTCGATACCATACACTAACTGAAAAGGTGTGAACCCTATGGAAGATTTAACAGACGTCTGATAGGGCCATAATGTCGAAAAGAGAATTCTGTGCCATCTTGAATTGTGAATTCCTACCATCTTTTGAAGCATAGTGGTTAGAATTTTGTTGATTGCTTCAACTTGGCCATTATCCTGTGGATAGTAAGGCGTTGAGTTTTCATGTCGAAGACCCAACTTATCGATAAGCTTAGACATCATGAAATTGCAAAAATGGCTGCCATGGTTAGTGACGATGGCTTGAGGGTGACGATATGATTGAATATGAACAACACTGCCTTTTTCCCAGTATTATCAAATGTAGGCATCGCCTCAACCCATTTAGTGAAATAATCCACATCTACAATAATGTATCCATGCCCCCCGGCCGAGTGAGGGTTACATGTCATGAATTCAATGCCCCATTTAGCGAATGGACCAACGAAAACTACAAAATAAAGAGGAGAAGGATGTGATCAAATCTTACTGTTATACGTTTGACAAGCGTGGCATTTCTGAACGACAGTATTGCAATCCTTAAACAACAAAGGCCTGAAGTAACCAACTCGTAATATCTTTTGGGAAGTGGCATACCGAGACATATGACCACCACATGCTCCGAAATGATAGTCATTTAAATCTTTCTCAGCTTCATCATAGGTTAAACATCGTTGAAATACATAATCAATACCACACCGGTAAAGGGTATCATCGAGGATAATCTATTGACGGGATTGATACCTAATACGATGATGATCTACATGAGAAAGATTAGGTTGAAAAGTTTGGTTTTGGAGATAAATGATAAAGTCTCCATACCATATATCGTCTGAACTGATCAGAAAGAGAGACTCATTAGGAAAATAATCTTTTTCCACAGTTTCTGTCTTAGTGGAAGGAAGGTCACATATCAACT
Source organism: Picea sitchensis (assembly GCA_010110895.2). NCBI lineage: Eukaryota > Viridiplantae > Streptophyta > Pinopsida > Pinales > Pinaceae > Picea > Picea sitchensis. The sequence goes on from SNQJ01S0145965.1 coordinate 30,131, forward strand.
CGGCAAAAACCAAAGATTTATTTGAATTGGCTCGTTCAAACTCCAAATCAAACTCCTGGAGAATCACTATCCATTTGGAGTATTTTCCCCCCAACAATTGTCGTGTGAGGATATGTTGAATAGGATTGCAATCAGAAATAATTGTGGTTTTGTGAAATAAGATATAATGACGAAAACGTTGAACAACTTGAACAACCGCCAAGGCCAATTTCTCCACATGTAGATATTTGGTTTCAGTGGTCGTAAGACTCTGAATCAAATAGTAAATAACATGTTCATCGTGCGAATCATCCTCTTGGAATAGAACCATGGCTATGGTAGAGTCTGAATCAACCAAGTATAATAAATACTCTCGACTATAATCGAGGGGAAATAAGAGATGTATGGGTTAAGGAAAGTTTCAAATATTCAAAGGATTTGTTGGCAGTGTCATCCCATACAAAATCATGACCCTTCTTAAGAATTCGAGTGAAACCTTTCATTAGTTCGACATGATTGGGAATGAATCGGCGTAAAAGTTTTTCCTTCCCTTGCAAACTTTGGAGTTGGCGTAAGGTAGAAGGAGGAGGAAAGTTGATAACAACTTCAACCTTCAAAGGATCCACCCTGATCCCATGCGTAGAAACGATAAAACCAAGAAGTCATCCAGACTCCACACAAAAAATGCATTTATGTGGATTCAATCGTATGCGATAATAGCGATAGTTTAGGAAAATGGCTAGTAAGTGTGTTGAGTGATATTGGCGACGCATGGAATGCATTGGTAAGTCGTCTAGGTAAGGTCATACAGTGTGCTTAATATCATGAAAAGCATAGTACATAGCGCATTGAAAAGTCGCACAAGCATTCTTGAGACCAAAAGGGAGTTTGCAGTATGTGAAGGTACCCCAAGAGAAAATAAAAGCAGTCTTATGTTGATCCGCAGGTAAAATATTGATTTGATCATAGCCGGAGAATCCATCCATCAAAGAAAAGATTTCACTCCTGGCACAATCGTCAATGATATGATCGACGAAAGGGGCCAGATAATTATCTTTGGGACAAGCCTTCTTAATATCCCTATAATCAACACAAACATGAATCATTCCTTGTTTCTTCATAACTGGAACAAGATTGGACACCCAATCATTCAACGCTACAGGGTAGACAAAACCGACTTTAAGAAGTTTTTCAACTTCAAGTTTAATCGCAAAAAAATTTCATGGATGGACTAGGCGAAGTCTTTGGAGAACGAGTTTAGTGTCTGGGTATGTCTTAATTTCATGTACAACAATATCTAGATCAATTCTGGGAATTTTGTCGTAACTCCATGCAAAAATGTCACAAAATTCTTGGAAAAGGGCCTTGTAAGTTCAGAGATCGTCAAGAGAACATGAGGCACTGATATGAACATTTTCCACAATTCCAAGCTTAATCAAAATATCTAGAGGGATGGTAGGTGAAATGTTTCCCAAGTTCCCTTCATAAAAAACAATATGTGTTGGTTCATAAATTGGGGGAATAGTAATGACTGTAGATGAATTTGAAATCTGTTGGTAACTCTCGATAGTCTCGGGTTCTAGGAAGATGATAGAATGATGATGTCCATCATCGCATGGGGTGTCTTCCATGGACACAACTGTCATAATAATTTCATCGGTGTGAAATACCACGTGAAACATATCAGGAGACGTATCTAAGAGAGAATGAGGAGAAGGAGTTTTCGATTGAATAACTTGATAAGCCAATTCTATCAGACTTAAAGGCATTCAGTCACCATAATGAGGAAATTCGTCCAAGATAAGTAATATCCAAGGGTCATAAGATTCATGGGTTTCACCAACACTGGTCGGAATTATGTTAATAGAAGAGACAAAAGGAGGAGGAACACCGGGTGGTGAAATGGGGAAAGTACCCATTAACGATGAATCCTTTAAAAGACCCACACTGAAATTCTCATTACCAGGAGGTGTTTTCGCTATGAATGGAACGTTACTAGTGTGTGAATCGAAACTAAATACGGTGAGCTGATCTACCACAACAACTTTACCTTGGTGATGGAAATGTATCACACAGAAAAGAGTAGAAACAACTACACACATATAATCGATCCAACTACGACCAAGTAAAATTTTTTAATCGAGAGGTGCATCAAACACCTCAACCTCAACAGTAACCGATTTGCCTTCTAACACAATAGATAATGAAGTAAGAACACCATAAGGTTCAAACCATGTACCATTAAAATCTTTTAACGTATTCTGTGACTCAGTTAGGGCAGGAGAGCCAATTGATTTCCAACAAGTGATGGACATGATGCAAGTCGAAGCTCCTTCATCAACAATTATTCGTCAAATATTCTTATTTTCCACAATGACTTGTATTTGAAACACTAATTGATGAGGGAGCCTCAAAATGTGATCGTCCTAGTCAAATATTATCAAATTTGTATCGGTAGGATCGATTCCACCAATATCCTTTAACAGTGCCCTTCATTGAGTAGGACAACTTTTAAGGACTTCAAGAGACGACATTACAGAAGGTGCATGTGCAAGATATTCTACAATATTTTATTTTTGAGCGGCACGTGCATGGGGGTTAAATGACAACTTATGAAAAAATCCCTTAGGAGGTGGACAAAGAACTATATCTATACTAGTTTGTTCGAGATGAAGAGGAAAATTTGGAGGTGAAGTCGATGGAAGAGGTTGATCCAAAGGAAGCGGTGAAGCATCAAATTTCTCTTTAGGAGGAGAATAATATTTGGTTTGAGTAGCGACTGCAACTTCGTTCTTCTTGGAGTCACGAGTACACATAAGCACATAAGATGTGGTAGAGGGAGAAGGTTGGTCATGAATAATCAATTGGGCTTGTTGTTGAGAAGGAAAAGGTTGTGACAAAACGACGGGTGTAGGAGGTGTCCCGGTCCCTTGCAGGAACTTAGTAACCTCAACACGTCTTAGAAAATATTTCGTATAATGATCCTCACCACATATAAGACAAGGATAACGAGGTTTTCACTTTTCCTTATCATTAGTAGGATGATTCTTATGTTTATTGGATTGTTGATTATTAGTTTTATCCTCTTTATTCCTACCCTTCCCTTTATTTTTTATTTTATTTTTACTGATAGGTGTAGACTGAATCGTATTGACCTCATAGGTTTTATCGGGAGAGGGAGTTGGAGGAGTAACATTTTGTACATTAGCAGTAGTAGATTTGGGATTGGAATGAATAGCTTGTTTGAACTGAGTCTTAGCGTGAAAAGTGCCAATCACACCATCAACAACATGAGAAGCTACTGGAGGCATTGGGGTTGGATTTGTAGATGGGCGAGGAGCATCAGGGATCAAGTCATATAACGTGCCTGTTTGTGAATAAACAATATCCAAGTATTGAGCAGGACTGATTGCCTGCTCTTCAGTGACGACACTGCCCCTGGAATCATCATGAGATATAGGATCGATGAGTGATTTGGTAAACCACTCAACCAATAATTGGATAGGAAGGGGAAATTTGATTAATCATCTTCTCCTCCTCCACTCATGAATATGATCTGAAATGTGAATGGAAGAGGATTGTTTAAATGAACTCAAAATTTCGGTTCTTGTCTCATATCATATCAGTAATTGGTAATGTGTCAAGAAAGCCATAGCTAAGGTGTTAAAGTCATTGAAGAATCCTCGTGGAAATTCAATATACCATTTGGCTGCCGAACCCGTAAGAGTGTGTTGAAAAATTCATAATCAAATGGAGTCATCCATCAAAGAGTTGGATGAACACCAAAGATGAAATGTCATGACGTGATTGTTTGGGTCTTCTCCCGATCGACCGTCAAACTTAGGAATGTCTGATGGTAATTTGGAAGATATTCCCGACCAATAAGGAGAATTCAAAATAGGATCATTCAAAATCCTAGATAAATATGGTAAATCCAAAGTAGCGAGATACGACAACTGTCTGTTTACTTGAGGAAACTGGTAATTTTGAGGAGGCAATCCTATAGGTATACCAATAGGACTTAAAGCAATATGTAAATAGTTAGAGGGTTATGCCAAATTCGGTTGTGGAGGGTTTTGAGTCAAGTAGCCAACATGTGTTGGTTTATTGGGCATGCTATCTTGGAAAGGAGCATTAGACTGCAAATCTTAACTCTAGGTAGGATTTACAGAGCCTCGATATGGCTGCCCGAAATTAGGGGGTAAAAAATAATTTAATTGAGGAGTTTTACCCCCAAGCGGTTGTTGATTTCCTTGGAAAGGAAAATTCCAAGGTCGAGTTTGTAATCCAGGTGTATACTTCCTGTAAACTGGGTTATGACCCCCAACTTGGGGTTGCCCCCCAACTTGGGGTTCCCCCCCAACTTGAGGTTGACCTCCAACATGAAGTTGAAAACCAGAAGTGACATAATGACTAGTGCCTCCAATTTGATTGGAGCTACTTGGGCCAGGAAGATTAGATCCTCCTCATGGAGGAGGAATGCTAGGCGCTCCAGATAGAACATGGGTAGGTGTGGGAACAAATCCTCTAGCAACACTAAACCCAGGTGGAACAAAAATATTAGGTCCTCTGGACAGACCCTGGGTAGGATTAGCAATAGAACTATGAAGAGCATTATACCCAGGTGGAAGTGATGGATTTGATCTAGGAGGAAGTTGCATTCCAATAAGATCTTGAGTTATTACCGTACTTCTGGCAAAAACAGGTGCAACTTGTGAGACTGTGGTAGATCTAGTGAGTTGGAGAGGAAGGATTGTATGAGTACCAACCAACAACGAGTCTGAAACCGTAACAACATTACTTGTTGTGCCAGTAAAATGATCTAAAGGTTCCGTATAAGCAGTAGAATTCATGGGTGTATGTGATGACATATGTTGGTTTGGGATTATTCCTAGTTTATTAAAAATATCGTGTCCCGATGAGGTCCTCCAAAAAGAACGGACGGGGACAGAGCTAGGATTAAAAATTTCAACAGTATGAACTGGAGTTCTAAATGATTCACTCTGAAAGGGTGTATCATCCACACCAGACTCTGTATAAGGTCCAATAGGTATTCTAGTATAATATTCAGCAACAACGTCTCCCGAAGAGTTAATTTGGATCAAAATTGGATCTTGTATAACATTCAATAAAGGATTTACATGAAGTTTTGATTTTACCAATGGAGTAGAATTTCTGATCTCAGTGGACCTGTGTTATTGATTGCTCCTTCAGGAGAAGGACCCTCTGGTGAATTAGGAAGCAAAGGAGTGTATTATTTTGGCTCTTCTGGAGGTAACCCTTGCATCCTACGTGAACAACGAGGGTTGATGTTGGCCGCACCGAATAAAGAATGAAATAAATCTATGGCTAACTAGAGAAACAAAAAACACTCTACTAATAAAATATAGATATCAAGCACACAAACAAATATTCTTATTTCGAAATCACTAGTTGGTTATGAAATCCAACGTCACAAGATCAAGACAAGAAGGGGTTGGGATAAAGTGGGTGGAAAAGTTACGTTGACGACCTTCTTAACGGACTTGCACCCTGGTGCAATCTCCCACACATAATCGTGGGTATACCCTCCAAGGAGCCCGAGTGAGTTTGGCCAACGTTGATTCCATGTACCGTGAAGACTTGCCATTGCACAGTCACCTCATGTAAAGAATATAAAGACATAGGATACTAAGGTTACCAATTACGACAATGATGCCTGGGAAAGTAGTCAACAGTATGATCCATGTGCAAGGGCAGGGTATCTAAGCCTGAAATCGCCTCGAGAAGGTCCACACATGATTTTCTTCTCAAGTGACCCCCAATAATACTCGCAATCTCTACACTAATACCAACAAAGTGGGGAGAGTAACTGTATCAACCCTAATGCGACCTCATGATTGACCCTTGTGTTAGAAGGGCTTCCCAGGACAAAATGTAGCAAGTGGATTTAAATCTCCCTATCACAAGATACAATTGTGTGTTTTGATGCTTTGGAGAGTATTCCTCACAACCTTTTCCAAAGCGTTATCCCTAGCTAATGTTGGTGTATAAAATTTCTAGAAAATAAAAGTTGCTAGGTAGATTTTAAAATTACGCTGAATTTTAATGGTTGTTGCTTACTCAAAAAGGAAGAGGAGATGAAACTTGATGAAGTATTTGACCTTGACCCAACAATATGCAAAGAGAGATGAGATGCAATCTTTTTCGTTCGATGAACTCTAGTTACATAAGGGATAAGGATTTCTTTTTCCAGAATACAACAAGTTACAAAACACAATTTCTTCAATCTTTGAATGATATTGATGCCAAACAATGAAAGCTACCAAATTTTCCAATGTTCTCTTTTTAAACAAATATTTGAATGCAAAAATTTCTTGTAAAGACTACCAATAGAAGAATGAACTTCAATTATTTTCTTTTCGAATACAAACAAAGATCTAATTCAAAAACAAAAAGTTGTCTAAGAAGATGAATGCACTCACAACACTGTTTCCCAAACTAAACTCATAATGCAACCAAAAATGAAAAGTAAGAAAAACTTATTTGTCTAATGTAATCAAGAATCATTTTCCAATCAACAACAATCCAAAACTCAAGAAATATCAATAACAACTTATCTAACAAGCACTCAGGGATGAAGCCTTGAGATTATACCCCCATGATAAAAAGTGAAAGATAACACTATGAAGCTTATGAAAAAGACTCTCAACACTTGAGAAATAATCAAATTCAGGCTAAAAGATGCAAACCAAGCTGCAAATAATCATTCACCAAGACTAAAAATTCACCCCAAGAAATAATGACAAATCTGGGCAAGGAGAAAAAATTGATTGTCATTGCAAAAACTTTCTACAAGAATTGTCACAGGTTGTAGAAGAGCACAGTGTGACAATCAAGGATTGTCATAGGAAAAGGGAAAAACATAGTGCGATGTCGTCACTCTGGTTTTCACAAGCAGTGTGTGATGATGAATGGAAATAAGGAAAAAATGAAAAGAGGACAGAGTTTCTCAACGAACTTTCAGAACCAGGGAGTCAATATGGATCACCCAAAGACTCAGAGAATGAAATTGACCAAAAGTAGGCAAGCGAAAAGAAAAAAGGAGGCAAAGAAAAAAGGAGGAAGATCCCCATTATGGTAACCAATTTTGTTATTGGACAAATTGATAAGTGCGTACACAAACTAATCTCCATAACTTCAACAAGAAGATAGCACAAAATAGAGCAGAATACAAGCTTCTCCTTAGATTTCATTGTAATGTAAACTAGTTCAAAGAGGGACAAATGACATACCATTTAAACGATGTTTTATCCTCGCTAGTGTCATCCTTGCTCCATATTTGGATTTGTGGGATGTTGAAATTGTTAAGAAGCATAAACCAACAAAGAGAGAGAACAACAATATATATTACAATGAAGCCTATGCATAAGATCAAGGAGTTATACAATAAAAGTGGAGACACCTTTATAGGGAAGAAATGTATTATTGCATTATATTGAATGAAAGTGGAGAATACAACCCATGCCTTGATGTTGCAAGGTCCCTTCCAATGGCCCTTTGCTTCAACACACACAACTTTTCTCCAATGCTTTTGATGAAAAGTATTCGCAACCTGAATTGGAAATCTAAAGCAAAGCTATCACAAGTACAATCTTCAACAAAATTCTTCACACATAAGCCAGCCTAGCCTTTCCCATGAGAGATCCCTCTTTATATAGGGTGAAAGAGGGATGGATGAGGAGATTGGGATGATCCCACTGAATCATAGAAGCGAGTAAGATCCAAACTGATTGGAGGCCAACTCATCTTCTAGAAGATTTCCTTCTAGAACTTTCATGAATTTTATCCTTTTCTCTTGTTTGAGCATCGTCACACCCTATGCACAAGTAGCCTGTGGTGACGCCACAGTCCAATTTTGGTGCAGCATGCAACGATAAAGCATCATCGCACCCCAGGAATTTAGCAGGGTGCGACGATCTCCTTCGATAGGGTTTTTAAGAGAAGAAAGATGATTCAATTTCTCATGGAGAAAGTCTCATTTTAGTAGTTTCAGGTAACAAAGAAGTGAGTTATGCACATATCGTCAGTTGATCATAGGGGTGACCAAAATAATGTGTAACAAACATCCATACCACCCCGTAGTTTGGTCAATGAATTTTGTTTCTTCCTTCCACTAGGATGCTAACAATTTGTTGATACTCGATGCACTGTTGGTGATCAATAGGATTGCTTATCGGGATGGTGGAAAAATAGGGTTTTTAGTGGTTTTTTCTTCTCATTTTTCAAATTTTCAAGTCCCGACCCCTTTCTGCTTCAAATTGATACTTGGGTGTCTTCTTATATTTTGGTAATTCTTTGTTTTAGACTTGAAACACGAATGATTCAGAGAAACTAGAAAATAAATTCTAACACAAACTATAAGCAAGATAAAATCAAATACGAAAAGGAAAGTAAAGTGGTACTCTTTGAGATATTAGATATTTCAAAAGGGTGTGTTGAGGTATCAATAGGTGGTACATGGAAGGATTCCATAGTTTCCTGGATTATTTCAGTGTACCATCATTGAAATTCCATGTTATTCTCATGTTTCTAGTTCTTTTCTTGGTTGTATTGCAAATCGTTAAACTTCAGCGTAGGTAATGATGAAGTCATTGGCATGTCATATGCTTGGCCTAGCGGTGGCTTCCATAGTATCATATTGAGTAGGAGTAACACCCAACTCTAGTGGAATTCCTTTTCGAGGTCCTGTGCATCCACACAATCCTGGATTAAATCGTTCGTTAGATATCTATCCCAACTCATATTGATGCCTTGGAAAGATTGATTTGCTTCCAGGATTACCCCCGTGGGGCACTTTCCTTCCATAACTTGTGTATAATATTGCAGGTAAGTATTTTCATGTTCAAACAAACACGATAATCATTGATAACAAAAATAATTGCTCCTCTCATTCCCTTATGGGTGCCATACTTTTGGTACACTTCTTATTTCTTGGCATATCGTGTTGATAGTGCATCTATGGGATCCTCCCCTACTTTAGGAAGGCCCAAGACTACATGCAAGGTGTCTATGTTGATTTGATATGCATAATATAGAAAGAGGAATCTCCATGCACCCTTTTGTGTAAGAATCAAACACATGGGTTGATATATGAGTTGTGCCCAAAATGAAGAGAAACCAGTGAGGTCACAATCCCTGAGTTGTATATAGGATTTGCTAATGGCTTGGGGATCGCCTTATGTTAGCCATTATAGCTAGTTCTATGATATATGCATATTCCTTGAAGAACCGTTCAAGGAAATGCACCTTGTCTTGTATGTTGTAATTGATGAAATTTAGGTTGGTAACCTTGCATAGCATGGGTCCTCTAAGGTGCACCATTTTTGATATTTCTAGTATGGGAATCTATGCCTCCTTTAATTCTTTACTTTTGGTGTTCTCTTTTGGTTTGCTTGAGTAATCCATTGTCCTAGTCGACTCTTACCCCAGCTGGCTTGTTGTACTACCAGACACGACTTTGGATATTTTCTCTATCTTACCATCCCAAATATGAACTAGATGGGTTGCACATGTTGAATCCCCAACATAGATACACTCATTCCTCACGACACTTGGCTTTGGTCACTCTGAACTCTTCTCTATACTCACTATGGACTCACTTTGAACTCTATTCTTTAATCACTCTAAACTCTTTTCTCAGCTCATTATAAGTTATACAATTGATGAATGGCCTATTGGAACCTGAGGTTATTATGTTTCATCACACTTCTCCTAGAATCAATCGGTTGAGAATTCAACCAACATCTAGAATCAGTTGATCACACTAGCAAATTTGGGTCATTTTGCAACAGTTATTTCGATGTTCTTGTGACATTATGTCATGGATATTGCGATGAATATTGAGTCTCTCAAACGTTGTATCATAGAACGTGGCAATTTCGACGAACTTGAATTAACGTCGCAAGCACGACGATCGTAGGGAACTTCTCATAATTGCGACAAAAAAAAAATATCGTCGCCAAAACGACAATATAGGCAAACTAAGTGAAACCGATTGTTTGTCGCAATTGCGACGACAATTTTTTATGGTCTATATAGAAAATTCGTCGTAGGATTTTTTATTGTCGTTGAAATTGTGACAACCACTTTTCTTGGTTTATATAGAAAATTCGTTGCAGGATTATTATTGTTGTCGCAATTGCGACGACAACTTTTCTTGATTTATATAGAAAATTTGTCGCAAGATTTTTTATTGTCGTCGACATTGCGACGACAACTTTTCTTGTTTTATATAGCAAATTTGTCGCAATATTTTTTATTGTCGTCAAAATTGCGACGACATATTTTCTTTTTTATATAGCAAATTCATCACAAGAATTTTTATGGTCGTCGAAATTGCGACGACATCTTTTCTTTTTTATATAGCAAATTCGTCGTAGGAATTTGCATGGTTGTCGAAATTGAAACGAAAATTATTTATTTAAAAAAAAATAAAAAATTTATTTTTGGGCTAATTGTATGCTCTCAATATTGAAGGTATATATTCTCTTTATGTATATCTAAGGGATGATTTTAGGGGCTACATTTTTCTCATGGGCTAATTTTCCATGGTTTTTCCAAAAATGAGATTCGCTATTTTAAAAATGATTCACCCAAATTCTACAGGATAAAATATTTTACCTTAAAAATCGCCAAAATTTTATAAAAATTATATAAAATGCTTAGAAATTTGAATATTTTTAAAAAACTACCGCCCATCATTTATAGTTGGTATATGAAGGATTAGTAAGATTCACCAAGGTTTCTACATTTTAAAATAAATTTCCATCCTTAAAATCATCCCTGATCTATATGCATAAGTGTATTCAGTACTAACATAATGTTTTACAAGACAATTCATGAATGCTACATTAACATGCATTTTCTATAAGATCCTAAAATATTCATGCTCAAGTACCAAAGGGAAATAAATGTACAATTCATGAATGCTACATTAACATGCATTTTCTTGTAGATCCTAAAATATTCATCCTCCAGTACCAAAGGGAAATAAATGCAACGAATGTTCACTAAACTACTTCTCTCAACAAATAACTATGATAATCCTCCAAAGAAACCATATTTCCATATGCATTCAATATGTTGATTAAGTTGATTTCATAAAATTGGTAGCAAGTAGCATAAACATGGAGCTTTCCTATTTCTCATTGCATTAACTACACTTTAGGGCATTAACTTGGTGGTAGCTTGGACTTAACCATGAGGTTTTTGGTTTCTTGTTTATCATTTCTTTGTTCAAGAGTTTATCATGTAATTACAATAATGA
>SNQJ01S0145966.1:12529-30159 GCA_010110895.2 Picea sitchensis
CACGAAGTTGTCCATCATTTCATTCCTTTGTCACACGAGGGCTTCCTCAAGTAACATTTTAATAGGATCTACTGCTCCATCATCTTTCTTTTCGTCCCCCATTGGTTGTTGTTGGGCTCGGCGCGACCGATCTTGTAGTAGCTTGATTGGTTCGAGTCCCAACTTCTTATACCCAGATATTGTTGGGGACATGCACGAAGAAAAATAAATGAAGAGCAGACTGTTATGATACCACTAATCCAAATTTAGGAGCAGAACGAACTGATTAACATATCGAATACAATAAACACAAAGATATGCAGAATAACACAAATGTCCAGAGAACAATATCTTTTATTAAATTATGAAATAGGCTAAAACTGTAAAACTACAGAACTAAAACACTTGCTCGAATGGTGGTAGCTATCTCTGAGAAGAGATGTGGCTGCTACGTGCATTCGTCTGAGCATAATGGATTACAATGAGGCTCTAGAGGCCTTTTTAATATTACTCATGAATGCCAAAACCCTAGACATAAAAAAACCTAACCCTAGAAGGTGAAACGCCAAAAGTTATGTGGGCCATATGGGTAAGTTGGTGTAATTTGGTACCTCAACTTCCAAGGGTTGTAACTTTTGCATACGACCTCCATTTTAGGCACGTGATATCCCGTTAGAAAGGTCTTTCAGAGAACTACACATTTTGTCGTCAAACTCTAACTCTGTCTATAGTTTGACTGTGGCGAGCCAAAAAAAACAACGTTTAGGGCCCCAAAACAGCCCTGGAAGTACAACAAGATGTGCTGACATGAAAACATACAAAATAAGCCAGATGGATTAGGCAAGAGGCCACCCGTATCAACCTGGAGGATGTGTGGGGCTTCAAACAACCCCATAAGTGTAGAACCCATAATTACAAAGCAATACAGAAGAACGTGTTGAACAAAAACGAACACGAGGAGCTAGTTGGAATAGGTGGGTGGCCACCAATATCCACCTAGATCAGTTTTCTTCAAGACATGCAAAGATGAACTAGTGGATGTTACCATTCATTTCATGTGGAGGAAGTGATTTAGAAAGTTCTTCAAGTCATCGAATTTCCATAAGTAAAATTTTGAATAGGTCATCCATGACAATCAAAAAATTATAAATGGTCAATGTAAAACCTTTGGAAATACAATAAAACACAAATGCTCAAAGAGTGGCATGTGACAAACTTTTCAATTACTTCCTAATTAGTTTAGTAAGCAATTGAGTAGTTGTACATTTAATTATCAATCTGAGGTTGTATCCCACTTATGAACTATCATGCACTATATATGCAAGTGTAGTGTTGTAATTGCTGGGGAGTTGTAGTATTTTTAATGTCACGAATTTAGATTTTAAGATGCTCAATTAAGTCACCAATCTACACTACTTCTGGAATTGCAAGAAAATAAATGTCACGCTTGCAAGAAAGAAAATCATACTTTGCATAAAAGTAAATCACACCTTGCGGAAAGTAAATCACGCTTGCAAAACGTAAATCACACTTGCAGAAAGTAATTCACACGTGGAGAAAGTAAATCACACTTGTGGAAAATAAATCACTCTTACAGAAAGTAAATTACACTTGTGGAAAATAAATCACTCTTTCAAAAAAAGAAGGCTATGCTAATGCATAATGACTTGCTCAAGTATAATGATGATCTTGACATGTTGTATCAATTATGTGTTCATACATTCAATGGCAACCTCTAAAATCAATAGACCATCAATCCCAAACAACTAGAGAACAATGTTGTCACAAATCTAAAATAAAATAGAATAGAGTAAAGTTGCAAACGGAGTTGCAGCAACAAAGTTGCAGTACGAAAGTTACAACAACGTGAATTGCAACAACGAGAGTTGCAACAATGTTTGTGATTACAAACATACATGAATTGAACCAATACCGAATTGTAGCCTATGATTGCAGAGTCCACACACAAAGAAACTAAATATTAACCACACAAGAATTGCAATTAACTATTTACGAAATCTGGAATTGTGGCAGTGTAAAGAGATAAAATGACTATGAAATTAAATGAACAATAATGAAATGCTAATCCTACTCTTAATGTACAGGAAATACCTAACTAGGGAGGGGGGGCTACCCCCTTAGACAAGGCATTGAGTGACGAAATCATAATCATACGAATGCTCAATAGATCATCACACAAACATGAGGAGAAAAGGAAATTATATTTCCAAAGTCTTAAGTTTTACAATACAACAGTATGCTATCACCAAAATCGTTCTCCCCAAGCTCAAGGGAAGCCAGGGTTTTTATACAATACAATTGATGTTAAAATGAAACAAAGGGATGGATGGACAACCATGAGAATCGCAATGTTCATCAATTTATATTGATATTGCCAATTTTTAGGAAAAAGATCGGGCATGTGTTGACTTGGATCAGTTGGTAGGCGAACTAATTTCTCTTTCGGTTGTCCACTTGCCTCATGTCGCATTTCTATGTGACGAATGTTCCTGAATACCGGCTGTAGCGTTGATTGATGTGTTGGCAAGCTTTGCCTTGGAGTTGCAATAATGATATCGTACTCGGAGTTGTAACAACTATGTCAAGTTCGGAGTTGCAACAATTGTGACATGCTTCAAAGTTGCAACAATCGTGCCATGCTTCGGAGTTGCAACAACTGTGTCATGCTTTGGAGTTGCAACACTTGTAGGAGTTGTAGCTACTGTAATTGTTCCTACATAGGAATGTATGTGCAAGAAGGTAATCGTTTTCCTCAAGAATTGCATAAAAATGGCATATGGGAGAAGATTCACACCTATGTGGAAAAATGAGACAAACTAGATAAGGAAGATATCAAAAAGAGTATGAACAATGGAAAATGGTAAGGAAAATGATATTGAACGGGTGTTGAAAGTATGCCAATTTAGGCACCTGTCATCTCTTCCAACCCAAAATTGTTGCATGTCCCCATGCAACCAACAATCGGTTAAGGTTAGAGAAATCGAAATGCCCATGGAGGTTGTTGATACGGTAGTCCACTTCCCCTGCTTCCTCTAGATGACTATGTTCCCTTTTTCATTAATCCTTCTGTCATTTCTTTGTCCTCTACCAGTCCATACTCTATTTCAGTCTCTCTAACTATGTCAATCGATATGAAATTTGTGGTTTGGATTGCTACTTCCTTTGTTTCCTTAGTTTGAGTTGTTTCCTCTAGCTGAAGAGAGGGTTCCCCAGCAACAAGAGGACTTGTTGCATGGTAACCTAATTTTTGAGGTGCCCTTTGTTCATCAAGTTCATCCTTCAACATTTTAAGGTTGATTTGTAGCTTCCAAATTTTCATTCTCGACATCTTATTTTGTTTTATAAGAGATGCATAAATAGACATGAATGTGAAATGCTTACCCAGGATGTAGCAATAACCTTCTTTTCATGTTCAACAATCTCTAGTTCAGGTTCTTGTTTTCCTGGTTCCTATGCATTAGTAGACTTGTCTCCAAAAGTGTTTCCCGCTGGATCATTGAGTTCTTTTGCTTCCAGTTCTTCTTTGTCTGATTCCTGTGAGTTGGAAGATTGTTCCGTAAGAGTGCTTCCTACTGGTTCTTGTGGATCAGTAAGATCCTATGGTTCTAATTCCTCTTTCTCTTTTGGATTGGAAATTGTTTCCTCAAGAGTGCTTCTTCTTGGTTCTTGTGGGTCAGCAAGAGCCTTTGGTTCTATTTTCTCTGTTGAATTGCTAGATTGCTCTGGTTACTCTTTCTTCTATTGGCTATCAAACTGCTCTAACAACTACATAATTAAATGAACAAAAATGAAATGCTAATCCTACTCTTAATGTACATGCAATACCTGACTAAGGAGGGGGTCCTACCCCTTAGACAAGACATTGAGCTACGAAATCATAATCACATGAATGTTCAACACATCATCACACAAACAAGAGGAGAAAAGGAAATTATATTGTTGAAGTCTTAAGTTTTACAATACAACAGTATGTTATTGCCAGAATCGTTCTCCCTAAGCTCAAGGGAAGTTGAGGTTTTTATACAATAGAACTAATATCTAAAATGAAACAAAGGGATGGATGGACAACCATGAGAATCAGGTTGTTCATCCATTTACATTGATATTGCCAATTTTTAGGGAATATCGGGCATGTGTTGACTTGGATCAGTTGGGCGATAGTTGGTAGGTGAACTGATTTCTCTTTTGGTTGTCCACTTGCCTCATGTCGCCTTTCTATGTGAGGAACGCTCCTGATTGTCGACTATAGCACTGAACGATGTGTTGGCAGGATTTGCCTTGGAGTTGCAGTGATGGTATCGTACTTGGAGTTGCAACAGTTGTGTCAAGTTCGGAGTTGTTGCAATTGTGCCATGCTTCAGAGTTGTAACACATGTAGGAGTTGCAGCTACTGTAATTGTTCATGCATAGCGATGTAAGTGCAAGAAGGTAACAATTTTCCTTAATAATATGCAAGAATAACATAACAATGGCATATGGGAGAAGATTCATTCCTATGTGGAAAAATGAGACAATCTGGATAAGGAAGATATCAAAAAGAGCATGAACAATGGAAAATGATAAGGAAAAAGGTATTGAATGGGTGCTAAAAGTTTGCCAATTTAGGCACCCGTCAGCATGCATAAAAAACATTTAATTAGGTCAAATAATTGCATGCATCTTCATATTTCTTGACCCAAGGGGATTCACTACAATGTAACTTAGATAAGACTCTTTCTTGAAAGAGCTCACCCACCTAACTGCATTTCAACGGGACATGTTGCTTTAGGATTTTTTAAGCAGAGCTCATAACATCGAGAATAGAAAGTGGATTGGTTGCAATAAACTCTTATTGGCACTAAAGTCACATGGGGAAATTTGTTATAGTGACAAAGAAGAGGCTCCATTATGCATGGCAAGCATTATACACCGCACATTGTAGTGTTTATTGGCGTAGCATCATATGGATGGACATCTATTGGTGTATCAATCTAGTATATAATGGTTTATCAATCCCTTCATAGCTAGTGCATTATATGCCAAGATATATGATCAATGCATGTCTTAAGGTACATGGGTTGCATGTGCAGTGACGCAGTCATGTGCCAAGATATATGGTCATAAAAATTGTGGGTGCATAATGCTTACCATCACACAAAATTCTAGTGACCTTGTAGATCCAATGACATGTGTGTGTGTTTGAATATATGTGGTAATAAATGCTAAGGTGCATAATGTTTGCCATCGCATGGAATTCCTGTATAAAATAACTTCATGGCATATCCAACTCGTTACAATGAAGGCGTCTATTAAGGGGGCAAATCTCTCAAGTTTTCATCATTTGAGACCAGTGGATATTTTCCATGATTATTACAAATCTCATATGTAATCCACTCCATGTGTTACTATATCTTTGGCCCTTCTGGCAGGGTTTGTAAGTAAAGATTAATCTTCTATGGTGTCATGGGTTTCTTCCTTGCTGGTACAAATGAGAGCTTCCACAAAGCCCAATATTTCTCCAAGAATATTTTGGCCCCAAGTTCTTAAACATCATCGACACTAAGGCGATCTCTTACAACAAGAAAATATATGGGTTAAGATCACATGAGCAATGGAAATTTTTGATAGGCCAAGAAGGACGACCTTGCTTCATACTCACATGCAATATTTTCATCAATGGCCTGTGAAATTATGCACTTCTTCCTTGAATAACCAATGATAACTTTCTAAAGATATTTTATTTGTCATCTTGAGTTTTGATTGACCCTTGGTGTAATGCCCCATTTTGACTTAGGCACCTGAACTGCATTATGACTTATTTTGTATTTCCTTGCTTATTATTTGTGGAACTCTATTAGAACAATGAAACTTTCATATATGAACATATGAACCTACTTGTATGTGAAAGTTATATATAGTTATTGTTTACATGATTAATGGTTGTTGTTGTGTGATTTACTTCCAACATGCAAGATTTAAATGAAAGATTATGGTATGTGGATACGAGTTTAGATTATGTGTTGCGATGAATCAATAGGTACCATGCACATGAGGAAGAAACTAACTGATTTACATTGTTCATTGATGAGTAACATGTCAAACACATATAGATAGTTACATGGTTATGCATGATCTTGCTACAGGGTGAAAGGGTTAAGTGATAGACATATCAATGTGATACTAAAGTGACATAGATGTTGTGGACATTGAAATAGAAATGGTATGTTGGGAAGCATTGTTATGTTATCTACTTATTGGTTCAATAAATTGCTATGATATTTGGGCAAGTGTGGGTTTTCAAGAAGCATGGTTGCCTAAACTGGTTATTTGATGGCAAAGTTTCAAGAACAACAACAACGCCACCACACGGTCAATGATAGGGTGTTGACCCTATTATCGTGCAATTTGTAGGTTGGGAAAAGCCCAACCCAAACCACAATATGGCGACAACTAAGAGAACACCTACCTCAAATAGGTATTCCTATCACTTTAGAGATAAAGTGGTCACCTCAAGGGGGCAATCCCAGGTGACCCTTGGGGGAAATGAGATGGAAAGTGAGATGTATAAATGGATGCCCCTACATATCAAGTTACCAAGTGCGAAAAATAGATTGAATGAGGTCTTGGAGGTGGCCAAAGGTTTCCAAGAGGTAAGAGTTTATGTGAAGAGTGGTGTACCTGCCCGAGACACAAGAATAAGCCAATATACGTGTACAATGTTAGGTGGACAAGAAATTTAAGCATTTTGTCCCTAATTGCAGCAATAAATAGAGATATATATCAACAAGAAACAAGTTTTTAAAGCTGCTAAACAATTGCTAGAAGTCCAACAAATAATGCAAGAAACAAACTAGATAAACACTAGTAATACTCAAGTGCGAAAGCACAAGACTTTAGCATTAAAACAAGGTTGTAGTAAATTGTGTTGCAGAGATATTTTTAATCCTTATAGTTGTAGAAAACAAGTTGTTACAACAAGAAAGTCAACCACCAAAAATTACAAAGAGTCCACCCAAAAGAGGCGCTAGGCCTAGTAGATTATCTTGACAAACTTTTAGCAAATTCTGACGGTTGAAAAACAAGTTACAAGCGAGTAAAGATAGATTTTATCGCAGGCCTAGTGGTTGTGGCTTTTAATGAGCTATAAATCTAATAAGACTAGGCCAATAAAGATCCCCTAGTGGCCTTAACAAGCCCTTAACAAGATTAGTATCTCATCGAATCATGTTTAGCGAGGCAAAGAATTTATTGCTCCAATGCAAAAAACAATCAGATTAGTGCCTTTAAAATTGGGTGAATGGGGCCTTTAGAACACAAGTTGGATCAACAAGATCCTTAGGGTTGTAAATCCTCTTACTCCCTAGGGTATGCCAACCAACTTAGGGCAAATCTAGGAGGGTGTACACACTTGTACTTCTCCTAGCAACCCTTGTTCGAGAATGACTTATAACCTTAGCAATAAGATGAAGCATAAATGGAGGGTGTATCCAACATACTCCTCCTAGGGTTTCCACCAACAATAACCAAGAATGAGCAAGAAAGGACTAACACATGCATATTTTTCTTTACCAATCCCAAGAAAAGATATATCAAACCCTAGTTCATCATGCAAATTACCATCTAAGAGCAAAAGAACAAGCTTTCAATAGGTGCACATCACTACACTTCATCCATTCACCAAGAGATAACACCAAAAATCATTTGCTAGAGAGAGAGATACCAAAAATGCTTAATTGTAGCGAAAAATTTCAGCGAAGTACTTTTCACAATGGGAGAGTCATGATTAAAATGAAATAGAGTTCATCTTTATTTATACAAAAAGTTCTCAAATATGTTTCTCCACTTAAATTAGAGTAAAACATAAGACAAGGGGTCAACAACCCTTATCTTACCCCTTTACAAAGAAAATATTATTTAATTCACACTTTTTGCACATGAAAGAAACCCTAAAACACGACGTCACCCCTCTAGGGAGATGTGTTGACACTTTTCCAAGTTGTTGGAGAAGAAGGTGGAGGTCGTTGGGGCTTCTAGAGCCTCCTCTTTGTGTGCCAAGGTCTCTTCCTTCAAACCATGCCTCCTCCCGTCAAATCATGCCACGTGTCAATGAGAAACAACTTCATCACCACCAAACCATATCCCTAGGTGAGGTCAAGCCCCAAAGAGTGACGTTTTTCCCCTCCTAGGCAAGTCATTTGGCATGTGAGGGCTAGGGAAGGTCCTCCAAGGTGTCCTTTGGGCCTCCAAAGGCAAGTCATAGTGATCCAAAATGTGGGCCCTTGGCATCCAACCTGTGGTCTTTAAGCCCCATGGAAGCCCCGACTAGGCTTGTTCCTCCAAAACTGTCCACCAGCTAGTCCTGCAAAGACAAATGGATATGCCCTCCAAGAACCTCAAGTCAAAGCATCATGATGAGTAAATCAAATCAATAAAGGAACCATCTGAGCAATTACATCCAAACCACCTCGTCAAAATAAACTAATGCTCTAAGACCTTATGCAATTTTCCAAGTTTAGGTATGGGAGGGTTGACAAAACGACCTATTGGGTGAATCGTTCCTCAAGTTTAGGGGTGTTTCCCAAGGGGACCTCCTTCTAAGTCATGTGGATGAGGTGTCATGGATGAGAGAAAAAAATTTGGGCATGGGGTTCATGACATACAAGGGGTTGTAGTGTCTCACTTATGGCTGCCTTTGTAGAGGGTGTGTTGCACCTTCGTTTTCAATGCATACTTTTTCCAAGCCCATTTATTGTCATTAATTAATTAAGGTCCAAACACTAGCTACTCTCTAGGGTGAATCAATTAGTTTGGGGGGCAGTACCGAAGTGTCACTTGAAGGGAGAAGTACTCATAGTGCCATGGGGGTATAGTCTAACTTGTAACGCACTTTGTGTAAATCCCTCAATCAAGTGGGACATTTATGTTATGTGTTTGCTTTTGCAGGTCTTTGATTTTTTAGGAGAATCTTTTTATTGCTCTCAAGACCTCTCTGGGAGATCATCTCGAAGGTTCATAATTGGATTTTATATTTTTCCAACCACAAGCCTATGGGATTTCAACCCCTTCTTCCCATGAAGTGAGGGACAACCCCTTCTTGGTTCAGTATACCCACAAAAACCCAAAAGGTGAAGATATGGGGGGATAAAGTGTGGAAAGTGACAAGTATGGTTGGCAATGGCAAAATGACTCATCAAAAGGACCTCCCACTAGCATACCTATCCCTAAGGGTGACTCACTTACTAGGGCACAATGTCAATCACCAAAGTGAAATATGGCAAAGAGCATAATGTCAAAGTAAATGTCACAAAATCAAAAGCAGTAATAGATGAAACAAACTCAAATGCCTCAAATATTGAAATGACACTCACCATAATACCTGACTTGTACCTCATGGATCAAGACCCAATGTCTTCCGGAGGCCAGTTGATGTGGTGGTTACCCTCGTGATCAACCTCGAACTGTGGTGGTGAGGTGGGTCTATGTCTGTGCAAGTGGACATTGTTGGTCGATCTGTCTCTCAGTACCCCATGTTTGCAACCTGAGGGCCTCAAGAGATCATCTCCTTAGTTATCCTTTGGAGTTGGGGATAACATCTAGCTCCTACTTGGGGACGTGCGCTCACCGTAGAGTGCATGAGAATCGCAACATCTCCTAGTATACCTATGCCTACACTAAAACATCACACTATAAAATCTAGGGTGGTCCTATCACCCTTCGTCCATATACATTAAAATAAAAAATGAAATTAATCTAGAAAAGAAAATTTTAGTATTTTTTCAAAAAGTTCTAAACTGAAAACGAAATCAAGATCCAAGTAGAGAAAAATGAAATATGAAATGCATCTAAACTATCATGAGAAATCAAGATGCAAATGCAAGGAAATAAAGACGACCTACGTACTTACCCGGGGTCGTGGGGCCCTGGAGAGCAGGTGATGGGTGATGTCAGGTGAAGTCATATAACTAGCGCAACCATCTGTTCACCATTTCATCAAGATATCTCCCCCTGTGCGTAATCATGCAATACAACAAGGATAAATTGAGCACATAATAATCATGAGCATAAACATGCATATAATCAATCATGAAATGAAACCATGGAGATGGGTGGGAGGGAGGATGTCATGTTGGAAAGAACATCCAAAAGCCTAATCAATACATCTCTGAATAAGACTATCATATGTAGATGGTGGCTCATCTATATGACTAAAATTGACCATCTCCTTATCTTCGTGTGTAGCAAGAAAAGAAGTTTGGGTGGCTTCAATTGGATCTTCAACATGATGCGTGTCATGGGAGTCTTCTTCATCACTGAAACCATATTTCTTTGCAAGGGCGCATTCTTCATCTTTGATTGAATTGTCATTGCCCCCTTAATGTTGAGAGGAGGTAAAGGATCCCCGAAAAACTTGTTGATTTCCAAAACAAGAAGAAATGGGGTAAGGCACAACCTTGTGTCTAGAGAAAAACTCCTCCCTCGGACTTAGAAAATGTAACTACTTTATCTGAAAATCCCCACCGAAAGTCTTGATACAAAAGTACTTTCATTTAGTATTGTGGACCTCGGAGTGCCCCAGGCTAGCCAAGACCTAGTGTATATCAAAATCTAAGTAGAATGGCTGAAAATCCTCACAAAACAAATCTTCATCCTCAGAAGGGTACATATCAAAGAATGATCGAAGATCATCATGAGTATGATGTGACAAGTCATCCTCAAATGGGAAGAACAAATATGTAACCATATTATCACTAGGCTGCCAAACATCTGAATCATACATGCATGAAGACCAGTCCTCTAATGACGAAAACTCAAACCCCTTTTCCTGAGAGCTACCCTCAATGTCGTAAATGGGGTCTCTATAAAAAACGAAACGACCAAAATCTCATATATGTCTCCCAACCTTTATGAAATCATCAATGTGTAGATCGACCATGTCGAAAAGGTTCTGCACAAGATCGTTTGCATCATTGAGGCTAATTGTTTCTTCATCTTCGTGTGTAGTAGGAAGACAAGTTTAAACAAACTCATCCTCATCAAGCGGGAGGAAATATAATGTTGTATCAACATGTTCCACCTCGTCAGGATTCTTCTTTCTCTTTATGTACATGCCCCTTCGTCGCCTCTTCATCGCAAGGGGCTTGATCCTTAATACATAGTGCTTTATTTGCCTCCTTTCAAAAAGATCTATCACATCCAATGGCTCCTCTAATACTTCTTCACTTCCAAAGTCATGGAATAAAGTATCAGTAAGATCTTCAAAAGGGTCACAACTCGTCATGTTCTCTTCTTGATGTACAGGAGGAGCAAAGGCCTAGATGTCTTCATTAAGTGGAAGGGCAGATATGAGCACTTCATCATCACCAAATGTCTTGTCTGGATATTCGACATGAAAAACTTCATTGAGATCTTCTTCAATCTTTTCTTCATCCTCATCTATAGGGAAACCTTCTCTGCAAAGAGCGTCTTTGAGCTCTTGGAAAGTATCTTGTAAATTCTAGGTAGCTAGTCGATAATGCCTGAGAAATTCTTCAATGTGATTTGTAGAATATGGGATACTCTTCGACTTACATGAGCGTGCAAGCCACTTCCTTTGATTTGATTCCAGTGAAGATACAAAAATTTTGATCAACACATCTTCATGTAACACATTTAATCTTGAGGCATACTTCATATAATTGATGACATGGGTGACTGTTAGAGATGGATCACYATTAAATTTAGGGCAACTTTCCCTCCAYTCTRTAGAGAAATGATTTGGACATCCGAGGATATTYTGAACATCAAGAGAAGGGTACACCTTATGAAATGCCCATTGTAAGTCMCGTGAGGCCATGGTTCCATTACTTAGGGTAATACCTCAATGGAGTCGCCAGATGAGGTCAAGGCTCATCAAAGGATGGAAAAGGGGAAATAAGGAAAGGTGGGTTCTTGGAATGTGGAGTGGCCATATGAGCCTCAAGAAGAGCTCATCAAGGGTGGAAGGGGAACATCCTTCAAGTGGAGTCGCCAAGCAAGCTAGGGGAAGGCTTAGGGATATATTGCCAAAGTGTCGTTAGGGTTCAGAAGAGGATTCAAAATTCTCCTCGACAACGACGCCAAAATGTTATCGTGCAATTTGTAGGTTGGAAAAATCCCAACCCAAACCACAATATGGAGACAACCACTACAACAAATCCCTGTGATTAGCTCCCTTTTATGCTTCCATTGGTTGTTTTAATGTATTTTTCTCCACGTTTTTGCTAAAGTCGATGTTATTTATTGAGATGGTGCTATTTTGGGTGATATTTGCGAAGAGGAACCCAAGTTACCGCCCTATTTAGCGCCCCATTTAGTGCCCAAGTTAGAGCCCAAGTTAGCGCCAAATTTAGCTTCCACTTTAGCTTCTTGGTTAGCATCCAGCTTAGCTTCCTTTTTAACTTCTAGTTTGTCGTCCAATTTAACTGCTAATGTGCATAAATAGTTAATTTGTTGAGTTGTTGGGGGTTAAGTGGATAAGGGCTTTGGGGATTAGGGGATTTAGGGTCTAGGGATTAAGGGTTAAGGGATTAGGGATTACAATTTAAGGGATTAAGGGTCAAGGGCTAAGGGATTTGGGGCTTAGGGGTTAGGTAGTTTAATGGTTAATTACTTGGGGATTATATATGGTCAAGGGCTTAATGACATCCATCGACCCCACACATAATCATTGAGATCGTCCATGTCTCATTGTCATCATCTGTCATTTCCATATGTAGAATCTTTGTCAGAACTCTCTTAAAATGTCATGGAACTTCTAATACACCCATCACAAATGTCTTCCACCGACCCTGCACAATGAGTAATGAATGGGGCCAATGTTGAAATTTCTTCAATACGTGCCTATATGCATCGAAATTTGACATGGTTAGACTAGATACATGCCTTGACGGTATGGGAGGGTTTCAAGACTTAAGGATGTATGATGTCCCCACATAATCTTTGAGATCGTCCATGTTTGCATCAATGTTCATAATGGACGTCTCATTGTCATAATTCATCATTGCCATCTATAGAATCTTTGTTGGAACTCTCTTGAAATGTCATGGAATTTCCAATTCACCCATCACAAATGTCATGCACTGACCCCGCATGGTGAGCAGTGAATGGGGCCAACGTTGAAATTTCTTCAATTTGTGCATGTATGTGTTGAAAGTTGACATGGTTAGACTTGACACGTGCCTTGACGATATTGGAGGGTTTCAAGAGTCAAGGATGTATGACGTCCCCACATAATCTTTGAGATCGTCCACATTTGCATCAGCATTCATCATGCACGTCTCATTGTCATCATTCATCATTCCCTTCTATAGAATCGTTGTCATGACTCTCTTGAAATGTCATGGAAATTCCAATACACCCATCACAAATATCTTCCATCGACCCCGCACAGTGAGCAGTGAATGGGACCAACGTTGAAATTTTTTCAATCTGTGCCTGTATGCGTCAAAATTTGACATGGTTATATTAGACAGTTGCCTTGACAGTATGGGAGGGTTTCAAGATTTAAGGATGTCTGGTGTCCCCACATAATCTTTGAGATCGTCTATGTTTGCATCAACATTCAATATAATGGACGTCTCATTGTCATTATCCATCATTTCCATCTATAGAATCTTTGTCAAAACTCTCTTGAAATGTCATGGCACTTCCAATACACCCATCACAAATGTCATCCTGCACCGACCTTGCACAGTGAGCAATGAATGGGTCCGACATTGAGATTTCTTCAAACTGTGCTTGTATGTCTCAAAATTTGACATGGTTATACAAGACACATGACTTGACGATATGGGAGGGTTTCAAGACTCAAGGATGTTTGATGTCCCCATATAATATTTGAGATCATCCACGTTTGCATTGATGTTCATCATGCACGTCTCATTGTCATCATTCGTCATTCCCTTCTATAGAATCATTCTTGAAACTCTCTTGAAATGTCATGGAACTTCCAATACACCCATCACAGATGTCTTCCACCGACCCTACACAATGAGCTGTGAATGGGGCCAACGTTGAAATTTTTTCAATCTGTGCATGTATTGGTCGAAATTTGAAATGGTCAAACTAGACATTTGCCTTGATGGTATGTGAGGGTTTCAAGACTTAAGGATGTATGATGTCCCCACATAATCTTTGAGATCATCCATGTTTGCATCAACGTTCAATATATTGGACGTCTCATTGTCATCATTCATCATTTCCATCTATAGAATCTTTGTCGGAACTCTCTTGAAATGTCATGGCACTTCCAATACACCTATCACAAATGTCATCCTGCACCAACCCCACACAATGAGCAGGGAATGGGGCCAACGTTGAAATTTCTTCAAACTATGGATGTATACATCGAAATTTGACATATTTAGACTAGATACATGCCTTGACGGTATGGGAGGGTTTCAAGACTCAAGGATGTTTGATGTCGCCACATAATCTTTGATATCGTCCATGTTTGCATCAACGTTTATCATGCACGTCTCATTGTCATCATTCGTCATCACCATCTATAGAATTTTTGTCAAAACTCTCTTGAAATGTCATGGAACTTCCAATACACCCTTCACAAATGTCATCCACCAACCCCTCACAATGAACAATGAATGGGGGCAATGTAGAAATTTCTTCAAACTGTTCTTGTATGCGTCAAAATTTGTTGTAGTTAGACTAGACACATGCCTTGATGTTATGGGAGTGTTTCAAGACTCAAGGATGTTTGATGTCCCCACATAATCTTTGAGATTGTGCACATTTGCATCAACGTTCATCATAGACGTATCATTGTCATCATTCGTCATTTCCATTTGTAGAATCTTTGTCATAACTCTCTTGAAATGTCATGGAACTTCCAATACACCCATCACAAATGTCATCCACCAACCCTGCATAGTGAGTAGTGAATGGGGCCAACGTTGAAATTTCTTCAAACTGTGCATGTATGCGTCGAAATTTTATGTGATTAGACTAGACACATGTCTTGATGGTATGGGAGGGTTTCAATACTCAAGGATGTCTAATGTCCCCAAATAATCTCGAAGATCATCCAATATGTTTGCATCAATGTTCATCATGGATGTATCATAGTCATCATCTGTCATTGCCATATGTAGAATCTTTGTCGGAACTCTCTTGAAATGTCATGGAACTTCCAATACACCCATCACAAATGTCTTCCATCGACCCCACATAGTGAGCAGTGAATGGGGCCAATGTTGAAATTTCTTCAATCAGTGCCTATATGGATCGAAATTTGACATGGTTAGACTAGACACATGCCTTGATGGTATGGGAGGGTTTCAAGACTCAAGATGTCTGATGTCCCCACATAACATTTGAGATCGCCCATGTTTGAATCAATGTTCATAATGGAAGTCTCATTGTTATGATTCGTCATTTCCATCTGTAGAATCTTTGTTGGAACTCTCTTGAATTTCATGGAACTTCCAATACACCCATCACAGATGTCATGCACCGACCCCGCATAGTGAGCAGTGAATGGGTCCAATGTTTAAATTTATTCAAAATGTGACTGTATGCATTGAAATTTTACATGTTTAGACTAGGCGCATGCCTTGACAGTATGGGAGGGTTTTAAGACTTAGGGACATCATTCTCTTCATCATCGCCATCATCATGGTTGTAATTTCTATCATCATCATCATCATATTCATCATGACCCAATTTCTCCATCCATGCCAACAAAGATCAAACCTGACATACCCATCTTTACAGTGAAACCTAATGAAGATGCCAATTTCCATGTGTTTGTCTTTTTCTTCTAGCCTTCTTTGAGATGATTAAACCATGATTATATTAAGTTGATACATCCCAAAATAATTTTATAGGGTCCAACATGCAATTGGTTTAATGGTTAATGGGTTAGGGATTATATTAGGTGAAGGGCTTAATGACATCCATCGACCCTACATGGTTAGTAGTGAATGAGGCCAATGTTGAAATTTCTCTAAATTGTTCTTGCATGCGTCGAAATTTGACATGGTTATTCTAGGCACATGCCTTGATGGTATGGGAGGGTTTCAAGAATCAAGGATGTCATATATCCCCACATAATCTTCAAGATCGTCCATGTTTCAAGGGGTTAGGGGTTAGATGGTATAAATGTTAAGGTCATAGGCTTAGGTTTAGTGAAATATTTCATTTTGTTTTAAAATATAAATTAATGAACAAACTTTGGGTACATTTAGCCTAATGGTATGGATTTACTTTGTTTTACATATACGATATATGTAATTATATTTTTTAACAATTGCTAATAAATGACCATTAACCATGCTAACTCTTATCCAACTAATCCTAATTTTTTTGGCCAACAATTCATAACAAAGATTGAACACTTTAAGGAGATTCCAATAGGTAATTTGCATCAACACAAACAATACTGAAGCATTTCAAAGTTTGGGCCATAAGAATCAACATTTTAAAAACATGGATTACAAATAATTATGAAAATTTAGAAGTCTTGGTCATTAACATTATTGTCTACAACAATGTCATCCAATGTATCATTTTCAATGTTCATATGTTATTTCAAGTATTTAATATTATCATCATCCTCATATTGACTTGCATCATCTTCATCATCGTTGAAATTTGACTGTAGACCATCTATATTGTTACTAGATGTATTTGGATCATCATTTTCTATACCATCCATATTGTTGTCTTCCATAACATCATTTAACTCTGGATTGTTGTCTTCTTGTGTATGAACATAACCATCTTCAACATCATCATGGATGTTAATTTCTTCAATGTTTTGTAATTCCTTTCTCTCATTTTATTGGCCGTCATTGTTTTTCTCAATATCGACTAATGCATCATCAAATACATTCCTTTATCTTGGATCATAATGTATGACACATATCCATTTCGGGTCCAAAATATCTTCATAGAAAAATACCTGCAAATGAACGACATACATATATTAGACATATATTAGAACAATTTTATTGATTAATAAACACATGTATATTATCACACTAAACTATGAATTAATAGATTAGTAATCACTACCGCTTCTTATTTGAGTTAAAGAAATCCCTGCTCACAATGAATTGGTAGAACATAAGGCTCCTTAGCCTCTAGTAGGAACCTCAAGGAATCTATAGAAAACAATCCACTATGTGTATCATGTCTTCGTGTCCTCTCAAATGCTTCATACCATCTACACTTAAAAATACAACATTTAAACGACCGGTAATCCAACTCAATAATTTCTTGGATTTTCCCAACATATTGTAGATTCCCTTCAATAATATTCTTATCTTTTGAGCTTGCTCGACTGGATTGCTTGAAATCAACCATGATGCCACAATAAAAGGATCGTGCCTTTACATCTACACTTTCTACACGATAATGTCATCTATATGCCCACATTGTAGGATATTTCCTCACCTATGAAAGATCATTTATTTCAGTGAAAACAAATATAATGATGAATATTAAAACAATTAATAGTGTCAAAACTGTAAGGAAACAACATTTTGTAAAATTCCAACTTTACCTTTCTTTCACATCCTCTACACATGTTGATTTCATCTTCTATTGTGTTTTAATCTATACTCGCCTCTTCTGTTTGATTTTGAATTTGTTTAGTAACCCATTCTAGTGTGCAA